>JAJJWW010006730.1:0-17948 GCA_023531295.1 Papaver armeniacum
ATTATAGATCCCTTTCCTTAGTTTGGATTTTGTAAGTGGCATTATGTGTTCCACATTTCCCATATGTTGGTGGTTGTCTGAAACAAACGAAAAAGAATCTATTATATTTTCTAATAAAAGAATTCCTAAGACATAGATGCCAACAATTAGCCTTAACTAAGTTAGACAGACTCTTGGCCAATGTGAACATTCAAGCCAAAAATTTAGCCATACTTGACATTCTAACGACGGAAGCCAAATGATTGTAATTATTGGCTTACTTACTGTAATCATTTTGTTCGAGAAATCAAAACCTTATTCGTCTATAAAGACCAATAACACTATTTTATGAACCACGTGGTTTGGTCCGTATTGCGTACGTAAGCGCAAATATAGTAGTCAACATCAGGAGATGATAGAGCTACGAGGTTAGGCATCGTGAGTTGTCCCGACCCTCACGAGAAAACTCTCCCTACCCCCAAACCACGGATCGAGAGGATCATTATCAGTGTTGTTTCCGCCTCCAGTGTGAAAGGTGGGACGAGATCGCGGGATCCCAACTTGGTCGATTAATCATTTTCGGTCCAACATGCTTGGAAGAAAAATTATACTAGGAATCAATTGCAAAGGAAGCGCATGATCCACACATACTAGCACTTTAATGATAAAAATCACTTTTTTACGAGAACATATTTTTGTTTGTTCCCAATATTCAACAAGCAAGTGATACTCATTGGATCCATCTTTATAGCTCCTCCAAGCATTACTATCTACCAAACAAAATGATGGAGACGAGAAAGGTGAGACCTCGTTTGAAATTACCCATTTTAGTCAAAGATACTTTGTTTAGCTTTTGCGAGGGTGCGTATACACATAACTTTTCATGGTCATGGTGACCAACCGGTTAGAAATGGCGGCTGATGCTTACAATAATTTCAAAGTTATTTGTCTTACATTATATCGGAAAAAAAAATTTGTTCTCGCGGTCGAGTAGCTTTTAGATCTAGCATATCCATAGCCGTTGGATTTGGTAAGATGTGACGTCATTTAACTAGAAGTTAACCCAAGTTATTCGCGAATATTTGACGTCAGTAGTATATTATAATGGATGTTTGGTTTTGTTACTCTGTGTCTGCCTTGATCCTGTTTTTGCCATGAGATCAAGAATTCTATTTACCCGGGAACCTAGAAAATTACTCCAACTTGATGTTAATGTGAATGGTGGTTTAGGCCATGGTTGTTGGCTAACGGTGATGTTGTTGTTAATGGTGATGATAATAACTTAACTATGAACGCTTATGAAATTGGACGATAAAGATATAGATGAATCCAAGTGTTGAAGGTTAAACCAAGACTGATTGGATCAACAAAGGCCGATTGATACTGATCTTGTTGGATCAACAGGAAAAGTTGACACAGTCTTTGTCATGTTTATGGAAGTTAAGAATACTTGAGAAGCAAGGTATTTTGAGTTCTAGAGAATTCTAGAAGAGTTTTTTTTTTTTGAGTTTGGTTTATGTTAGGAATGTGTTCTTATTTAGAGTTTTATGTTTATTAGGAATGTTTGCTTTGAGTATTCGTCAAGTCCGCAAGACTATAAATCAGGATGTTAAGCCATGAGTATTTTTATATCAATAGAAGCAGTTTTATTACATTCTCTTCTTTCAATCAATCATAAGTCTTTGATATCAAATTTTCTACATCTGGTATCAGAGCAAGAAGATCATAGGCATGTGATGAAGGTGGTAAAGAAATTCCAGTGAGGAATTTGAGAAGAAAGAAATTCCAGTGAGGAATTCGTGAAGCAATTCCAGTGAGGAATTGAGAAGAAAAGATATCAACAACAAACTTGAGTTCAATAAAAGTTCCAGTGTTTGAAGGTAAGAACTTTGAACATTGGAAAATTCAGATGGAAAATATCTTCACATATCAAGAAGTGTGGGATATTGTGAAACGTAGGTTATGCGGAACTGCAGCAGAGTTGTTCAAACAGTGAAACAAGAAACCTAGCAGACGAAAGAAAGAAGAACTCCAAAGCAATTTATTTACTACATCCAAGGTATGCATGAATCTCTTTTATTTAATTGTGTATATTAAAGAATCCAAAATAGCTTGGGATAGTTTAACAAACTATTGCGAGGAACCCGTAAAGTCAAGAAGGTTAGACTGGATGCTTAAAAAGAAAATATGAGTATGAGATGGAGACAAAACTATCTCTGCATTTTTCTCAAAAGTACTGAGTTTAGTTAATGAGATGAAAGTTAATGGAGATACAATAGAAGATACTTCAATTGTAGCAAAAATTCTCGTAGTTTTGAAAGTTTTGAATCAAAGGTAAATGTGATGATAGAATGCAATACAAACAGAAACAATGACTCTAGATGAAATTCTAGGTTCATTACAAGCATATGAGCAACAGTCACGTGAGAAAATATACGTGAGGCCCGTAGAAGAAGCTCTTCAAAGTCGGACAAGTCAAGTCGATAATCAACAATATAATGCTTTTAGAAACCCGGTGTCGGAGAAAAACTTATTGATAAAAGCAAGATACGCTGTTGGAATTGTGGTATTTTGGTCACTTTTCAACGGAGTGCAACAAAAGGATGAATAATGGTTCTTATAGTAATGCAAACTTGGCAAAAGTCAAGATGAAGAGTTTGAAATTTTATTGTTAGCTTGTCATCCACACGAAGAACAAACTCGAACAAATGGTATCTAGATCTTTAGTCATAGACAACCATATGTGTGGAAAAAGGAGCTATTCACTAATCTAGATGAATCTACAAGATCCCCACAGTCAAGTTTGGGAATAACACTACGGTTCAGTCATGGGAAGGGAAAAATAGGTATCATACTTAGAATGGTGCAAAAAAGTTACATCATGGATGTATTTTATGTGCACTGGTCTTCATCAAAACTTATTGAGTATGGGACAACTTTCAGAGAGGCTATTCCATGAACATCTTTAATGGTGTTTGCACAATTCATGATCAAAGAAGAAGATTGATTTCCGAGTAGTTATGACTAAAAACGAGGTTATTTCCTATGAACATGCAATATCAAAAGGGAAATTTGTTATAGTACTTGATTGATAAAGATTCATGGTTATGGCACAAAGATTTGGCCATGTGAATTTTAACGTCTACAAACCTAACAAAGAAAGATGGTGTCAGAGTTTACCTCCCATTACCATTCAAGCAAGATGTGAAGATTGCATATTTGGAGAACAAAATAGAGATCCTTTTTCTATAGGCAAAGCAACTAGAGTAGAGAAGGCACTAAAATTAGTTCATAGTGATTTATGTGGTCCATCGAAGCTTCCCGCGCTGGCAATAGATATTTCATCACTTTCATAGATGATTTCAGTAAGAAAGCATGGGTATACTTATTAAGGGAGAAGAGTGAAGCATTCAATGCTTTCAAAAGCTTTAAAGCATATGCTGAAAATCAAAGTGGAGAAAAAATAAAAGTGTTACGAGGCGATAGAGGGCTGAATACATTTGTTGTGAGACAATTTCATGAATGATTATGGAATTCAACATCATTAACTGCAAGATATACACCACAATGAATGGTGTAGCTGAAAGGAAGAATAGAACTATAATTGAGATGGTTCGAACAATGAGAAAATAAAAGAATTTGCCCAAAAATTTATGGGGTGAAATAGTGGATTGTGATGTTTATTTATTAAACAGATGTCCAACAAGAAGCTTGTGTGATATAACTCTTGAAGAAGCTTGGAGGGGAAGAAAACCTAGTGTAAGACACCTTAGAGTATTTGGGTGTATAGCTTATGCTCATATACCTGATCGGCCTTCATAAGAAACTTGATGATAAAAGTGAAAATGTATTTTCATTGGTTTTGATAATGTAACAACAGGATACAAATTACTAAATCTAAGACAAGAAAGTTGATTATTAGCAGAGATGTAATATTTGATGAAGATTCAAAATGGGTTTGGAGTACTTGAGAAGACTATCAACAATGAAGTTATAATAACTGATGAACATCAACAAGAAGTTGAAGATGATGTTGAAGAAAATCAATCAACTGAAGAAAATTCAACAATACAAGAAGAAACATCATCTAGAGATCGATCTTTTCCAACACGTTTAAATGATTATGTTTTGGAAGTGAGACAATGAAGATGGCTTAGTGAACTTTGCACTATTTGGAGATTGTGATCCGATTAGTTTTGAAGAAGCGGATAAAGATCAAGGATGGAAAAAAGGCTATGAATGAAGAAATTCAAGCAATAGAAAAGAATAAAAACCACGGAAGCTTACTACACTTCCACAAGGAAAGAAAGCTATTGGAGTAAAGTGGGTCTATAAAACAAAGTATAGACCTAATGGTGAAATTGAGCGTCTAAAGGCAAGGCTTGTGGTTAAAGGATACAAAAAAAAAAAAAACAGTATTGACTACTTTGAAGTTTTTGCACCTGTAGCTAGACTTGATCTTGTTCGTTTGATAATTTCATTAGCCGCACGCTTGATTGGAAAATTTATCAAATGGATGTAAAGTCAGCCTTTTTAAATGGCACACTTGAGGAAAAGGTTTATATTGAACAACCTTTGGGTTACATCATGGAAGGAAAAAGAAGAACCAAGTTTTAAGATTGAACAAAGCATTATATGGTTTTGAAGCAAGCACCGCATGCTTGGTATACAAGAATTGATAACTATTTTCTCGGAAGAAAGGCTTTAATAAGTGTCCACATGAACACACTTTATATATGAAAGTTGATTCTCTTGGCAATCATATTATGGTTTGTTTATATGTAGATGACCTTATTTTTCCGGGAAGTAGTTTTGAGATGATTCAAAAATTCGGGAGGATATGATTCAAGAATTTGAGATGATGACTTAGGTTTAATGTCATACTTTCTTGAATAAAGTATTACAAACAAAGAAAGGAATCTTTATATCACAACAAAGGTATGCGAGAGGAATATTAGAACGTTTCAAAATGGTTAATTATAAACCATTTTTGACATTGGGAAAAAGAAAAATTGAAGCTAGTAAAACAAGGAACATGGGAACTTGTAGATCCGACAAATTTCAAGTGCCTTGTTGGAAGTCTTAGACACTTAATCGCTACAAGACTCGATATAATATATGCATTAGGGTTGATGGGTAGATTTATGGAAACACCACAACAATCATATTTACAAGCCGTAAAACGTATTCTTATATATATGTTACGGGAACAACTAATCTGGGAATACTCTATACATCTTCGGAGAAACTCGAACTAGTTAGTTACAACGATAGTGATTGGGCGGGGAGATGCGGAGAAAAGGAAAAGCACTTGGTTATGCTTTTCATATGGGAACTGGTTTCTTTTTTTGGTCATCAAAGAAACAACAAGTAGTTGCTTTATCCACATGAGAAGCGAGTATATAGCTACTTTGCATTTGTTCCACTGCTGTTGTATGGTTAAGGATGATGTTAAAATCACTCTTTCAAGAACAGAAGACACCAACAACAATTATTCTGTGATAATAAGTCTACAATTTAGTTGACTAAGAACCTGTACTACATGGGAGAAGTAAGCATATTGATATTAAGTATCAATATATTAGAGAACTTGTCGGCAACAATGAGATTGTTGTTAAATTTTGTGAGGAGTGAAGAAACAAGTAGTAGATATCTTCACCAAGCCATTAAAGTATAATGTTTTATCTATTTGAGAGAAAGCTTGGAATGATTAGTAAAAACTATCTTGGTTTAAGGGAGGATGTTGAAGGTTAAACCAAGGCAGTTTGGATCAACAAAGACAGTTGATCTGATCTTGTTGGATCAGGAAAAGTTGACCGCAGATCTTGTCATGTTTATGGAAGTTAAGATTTACTTGAGAAGCAAGGTATTTTGAGTTCTAGAGAATTCTAGAAGAGTTCTTTTTTTATGAGTTTGGTTTATGTTAGGAATGTGTTCTTATTTAGGATTTTATGTTTATTAGGAATGTTTGCTTTGAGTATTCGTCAAGTCTGTAAGATTATAAATAGGCTGTTAAGCCATGAGTATTTTATATCAATAGAAAGCGGTTTTATTACATTCTCTTCTTTCAATCAATCATAAGTCTTTGATATCGATTTTCTACACCAAGGCTAAGATGATGAATGTTGTTCTTGGTTGGTGAGGAAAGAAGGTCATTGAAATTTAAGTCGACTAGTGGTCTACTTGAACACGAGAGTCTTGGTGATCATGGAGTTATTATTAAGGAGTTTCGAAAGTGTAAGGCAAATCTTTAATGCGTTGATTATACTTTCATAATCAAAAGAACCCGTTTCAAATATCTACATGTTCTTATTTTTTTAGACAAGTTTAATTAGTCATCTTTTTTTGTAGAATCACCTTTGCTCCAATCAATTGAAGAAAAAAAAAAAGGATCAATGATCTTATATAGAGACGGAGAATTTAAGAGATGAAACCAAAATTTGGGAATTGATGGATTTAAGGGGGTTATTTGCTAGTTACCCACCGATATGCTTAGCATGAATGAACTTGTGGTAGCATACGAAGAATTTCATTCGGTTGCTTTGTTTATGATGAGAATGAGATACAACTATCTATTACTTATTTGAAAACTGATTTATGTCGGACCAATTATTCGGCGTGAGATAATAGGGTTAACGGAGTTACGTGACGTCACATCTTGTAAGATCCAACGACCAGGAATCTCTGGTTCAACGCTCTCAAAGACTCGCATGAGCAAAATCTTTCCCATTATATCCCTCTCTTTTGAAGTTTATACAAACCAGACCGAGGATTCATTATTTTTACCAAATAATATACATATGCGAACTGAGAATGGCCTTTCGGGATGACTTTGCTCTATAGGGAGACTCACAACAGCTATATGGGAACATACAATTAACGATCTATTAGCTCTCATTGTAAAGGCTCATTCCATGCACATATTAAAACATGATATTTGGCATATATGCACCCACTATGGGTATGCCAAACTGCCAAACTCATATGCCAATATGTTTTTCACGGCATATGGCATACACGCCAGAGTTTCCATCGAGCGATAGAGTTTGGTCGCTCGATGGTCAATTAATCTCTCGATGGTCATTAAACCGCGCGACAGTCAAAGGCTGCCGCTCGGCTTCTATGATAGTAAACGCCTCTTCATCCAATGACTACCATTTCCCCCTATAAATACCGATTTCAATCCCATTTTAACTCACACCGAATTTCTAAATCTCTCTAGAATTTCTCAATCTCTAATTCTTTTTCGATCTTCTAATTCCTCATAGAGTATGGCTGATATGCGAGCATGGCTAATTTCATAGCAAACCAACATGTTGCGGAAAATCAAAGAGTTCAAATTAGGAGAAGAGTACCAAAATTTACAATTGCAGAAGATGAATGTATTTGGGAAGTTATGTTCATTGTATTGAGACTTTATTCGCAGAAGAATCTCACAAGTTATTTTTGGGATAGGGTTTTGAGGAGATTTAAAGAACAAACAATGAACCCCAACCAACGTGATGTTAAAGGGTTGAGTAATCGCTTCACTATAATGATTTGTGATGTTAATAAGTATCTTGTTTTACTTCAAAGACAAGAAGGTCCAAATCTAAGGAGTGGTGAAACCTATTTGGAACTTAAACAAAGGTGTCGTGCGGAATATCGTCGCATCTACGAGCATGACTTCAAATATGGAAGTTGTTTGAGATTTTAAGTTGCTTGCCCAGATATTGTCCAATTTATATGTGGTAAAAGTTATATGTAAAATTTCTTAATCATGTCCTAAAAGTTTTAATATTTTAACTCTAATTAAAGTTCAAGATTGGATTACGAATAAAATTAAGCTTAATTTTCAACAATACTCAAATTTTCAAATTCAAAATTC
Source organism: Papaver armeniacum (assembly GCA_023531295.1). NCBI lineage: Eukaryota > Viridiplantae > Streptophyta > Magnoliopsida > Ranunculales > Papaveraceae > Papaver > Papaver armeniacum. The sequence continues at coordinate 7,847 of JAJJWW010006730.1, forward strand.
AAACTTCAAATTCAAATTTCTTAATAGTAATTTTTATAAGACATAAAAACTAGACTTTAAAAATAAAAATTGGGGACAATGTTCTTCATCTTGTTAATCTTCTTCATTTCACCAAATTTCCAATCAATGCGCTCATGAGGCGAGTCTCCTTTGTTTATCTTCTTCTTTGGCTTCAAATTTGTTTTGCCTTGATTTTCTTTGCACTATAACCTTTCTTTTCCTTTCTTAGTTCGGTTTTGACTTGGTTGATATCCAAAACTTGGAGCCTTCTTTCTTCTTACTTATTTCTTTAAATCTATCATATATCTTCTCAACGGCACCTTCAAGCACTACCTTAAAAATCAAGTTGCGTTGCGAATCAAGTTAAGGTTAATTGTGCCATTTGGAGAAAATAGAAGAAATAAATTAGATTGAGAAATAGAGAATAGATTGAGAAGAAGAGGAATTTTTGTGTAAAAATTGGGGTAAGTTTTGAGTTTGAAAGTTACATATTTATTAGCGATGAAGAACCAGCCGTTGAAGCGCTAGAGTTAATAATTTGCTGGCGATATAATTATTATCTCCCATGATAAAGTCATTATCGCCAGCGATATTGTGAATATCGCTCACCAGAAAGTCCGTCGCTTATTGGTTTCTAGATGTGTAAATTGGCGCAAGACGGCACGAGCCTCAAAGACAAAGACGCTAAAATTTGAGCACAACCCATCCCAACACGTGACTTAGCCCAGCACGGCACAACACGTTAGTTAAATGGGACGTGCTGGGTTTGACTAATTGGCACAGTAGCACAGCACATCACGCGACACGGATAAGCACGTGGCCCAGCCCAGCACAACACGTTAAGAGAGCACGTCATAACATGTACAAATCTCTAATATAAAACAAAGCATGGACAACTTAGCTTAGATAAAGGACGCTCTCGATTCATTCTTGGGAAGCTAAATCTATGGTTATGGTTGTTTACATCATTATTGTATCATTAATTTTTTATAATGAATATTTTATTAATCTCTCATTATAAATGTCTTATAATTAATTAATACTTTCATTAAATTTCTTATGAATTTTTCATTATAAATATCTTCTTACATCATAAATATCTTAATTTAATAGATGTCTCACAATTTTCTTAATGAATATACTTTCATCATTAATATTTTATTAATGTTTTCTTATAAATGTCTTATAATTATCCTAATAAATACTTTCATTAAATAAATAATAAATTTGTTAATAATCATATCAATTGGGTAGTATTTGTTGGTGGTCCATGGAGCGGTGATGATGGTGATGAGGTAGTGGTGATGGGCGGTTTGGTGGTGGTAGTAGGTGGTCAGTGTGGTAGTCGGAGTGGGGAATTTTTACTCTATGTGAAAATAAAGTTGGTTATAATAAAAAAAAAAAAAAAAAAAAAAAGATTGTAAAGGCTGACCGCAATTTACCCTAAAAACAACCCGATAAAAATTTAACATTGATAGTGTAATGTATATGTTATTGGGATGGTAATGTCGTTTTGATTGGTCCCATTATATGTTTCATTCGGTGGTTTCTTCTAAACACCTATTACGGTCAACCTAGCAATTCTCAAAAAAAAAAAAAAAACCATGGAAACAAATTGCATTAACCCAGAGTAATAGGTTAATGCACAATCCATCGCGTCATGTGCTTATTTTAGAGCTCCTTTAGGATGGGTTGTTGTTTAGTCTCTTCCTCAACTAAGAATAAGAAACTTCACCTTCGGGTTAACCTCCCAACTTTTCTTAATTTGCGGACAACATAAGTTTTGGAACAACAAGGCCCTAAAATGTAATCCAATCAACGGACGTTTATGAGAAACTAATAGTGGCCTTGATGTTATTTTCTGTCAACTTATCCGATTTGGTTCCGGGCCGATTTCCACATTAGCTGGGACGTTAATCCGTGTAGAAAAGAAAAAATCAATCAATCCGATATAGCTCCGTGGTATAAAGCATCGAGCATGATAACATTTTGGAATAACAATTAGAGAAGGAGAAGAACTTCTAAGCGATGACATATCATCAATCGGCAGTCATTGTGATTACTGCAATTTCATTTTTCCGATAGATGTGCGGTTGGGTTAAAGAGTCACAGTAAAATACCTGGATGGGAATACCGCTTCCCTGTAAGGGTTAACATCTAATCGATTCCAATTTTCATACTTATCGGAAAAAAATGGAATCACGAATTAAGAACAAAAAACATTGTTATGCCAAAAGTGAAAACGTATTTGTGACCACCTAAGTGAAGTTTACCTATTATCTTTTGGTACAAGACCATTTTGGATTTGATGGAGGGCAACCAATGGGTTATGTATCTTTTTTTATTTTTTTATATGATCCGCTAACAAGACATGTTTTGGTGATATAAATTGGGCAATGAACATATAGACAATGATTAACCTTCGTGCACGTTACTTGACGGTCAAGGCCTAGTACACCATATAATAAGGCATACTACATCACATTTTTGTATATTTCACAAAAGAGTCACTATTCTAGCTAGTTTTTAACATTTTATGTTGGCTTATTTATAACAACACATATAATACCTTAATATTTGGAAAATATATTTCAATATCGTTGTTATAATGTCGTCACCTATATTTAGCTAGAACATTAATTTACATGATAATAATCCAATTTTATATTTGATGGGCTATTTCTTTTTATTGAATAAACTTGTTAATTTTACTTGAAATAATTTCAAATGATATGTTGTCTAATTAAATTTTTGTGATAATGTCCGACTTAATGTATACATTAAGTGATTTCAAATTGTTTATAGCACGTGTGCCAAGCCAAGACAAAGACGCTCACGTTTATTACGTGTGATGTGCCCGTGGAAATGTGTATTTGTGCCTAGCTTTTGACTAGTAAAGCACAACACGACACAACACGTTTAAATCGTTGGCACAGCACGGCACATGGCACGTGAAGCACGCGACTTCGTGTGCCGGGCTGTGCCGAGCCGGCACATTTTACACCTCTAGGTTTTTCCATAGTGAAACAAATGGTTTAACATTCCACCTGGCATGCCAAACATATTTTTTTTAGCATGTGCATAGGAATAGGCCTAATAGCAGACTCTATGGGTATTACGTACCCGTGTAATTTCAGTCTAATCCAATAAATTTCATGCTTCAAAAAAAAAAATGGCCTTTCGGGATGGCGGTATACCAAAAATATTCCCCACCAATCGCCGAGTACACCATTGGCCGAGAAAGTCCTGGCAATAGTCACTGCATCCCTAGCCAAAAAAACATAATAAAATCAAAATTATAATTCTTCTTTTTATAGAGGAAGTAAAACAGAGATATTTATTAACAAGTGGTCCTGGCATACGTATTGGTAAAATGGTCCTGGTGTACGTATTTGAAAAGTTGTAGCGACCGACATCATAATTAACAGGAAATGGATTCATTATAATGATGATTAAGAAGATAAGTTAACTAAGTAGTTAGGACTTAGGATTAATTAAACAACAATTAAGAGATATTAAACGGATTTGGTACATTGGTTTTGGGTATCTTTGTTTGTCTTCCAACAGACTACGTACACATGTATTATACTATCACTACGGAGTATTAAATATAATAGCCGACTAAATGCTTCAAGTATATATCAGTTTAGAGAATATCTCTTATAAAAAATGACCCGGGTGCATTCATAATTTTATATGTTTTTCTTGTTTATCCTTTTCGCCTTATCTCCCAACACAAATAACTATGTACAATAAATATGGGTATATATGGAAAAAAATTCATCTTGGAAAGCAAGTCCGCCTATTTAGTGGGACAAACAAAAACCAATTTTTAACCTACAATATATGGGATGGAGGGAGTATATCATTGTTATTAGAGAATATGATCGGAAAAATTACACACTTTCGGGATTCCGTTTCTAGAAAAGAAGTGATTTCACTTTTTCATTTTAACTTACAAATAGGTTAAAATTGAAAAAGTGAAAACAACATTTTTCTAGAAACCGAGGGAGTATTAGACAGCATTGACTTTACTTTGGACTGGTTTTAAGAACACAAAATTGGTTAAAAGATTAAAATCAAAATTTGGTGGTGGTGACATGAAAGGACACTTAGATTAGATTTTGTTTTAAATGGACAAAAATTTAAAATTACTTAGGCGATGATGGAAAGATTTCATCCTAGTCCATTTTCAAATATTTTTTTATTATTTTACAGAGATGCATCAGAAGCCATTGCTAGTTTTTTTTAGTTTAAGATTTGACTTTGAATCCCCTTCCAATCTATTTTTTTTTGTCCATTTCACCCATAAAATTTTTTAGGAATGTCCCGGGTTTTAGGAGTGTTTTTTTTTTGGACAAATGACCCATTTTCCGTTTTAAGAAAGAATAAGAGGCAGTTATGAGTCATCTCTAGCTGGGTTAATTGAGATGGCTAACTACAAGAAAAGGCAAAACCAATAAGAATTAATCAATCAAATAATACAATTAAATCTATAACTGAAAACCTAATTCCTTTCTTAAATGATGACTAATTAGTATTCTTGCCCTAATCTTTTTTTTTTTAATAAAGCATCGTACGTAAGCCCTTACAAAAGTCCAAATGCAAGAAGAAATATTAGGGAATCCATCCATGAATCTAACTTTTTAAGGAAAATTGAAACGATCATCATTCATTAGTGAGAAATCCCGAACTTGAAAAGTTCACTAGGGTAGGTATTTCAAGTTCACTAGGGTAGGTAGCACCTTTTTGTTTGTTCCCGTCAAACAACAAATATATAATACTGATTCTTATGGTTACAAACTTTACTAAGTTAACCGCCGAAAATTGTCATAACAAAAATAAGATTAGTATGGAAATTTTACAAAAATAAGGATAAAGTTATAATTTTACTTAGATATTACATATCCACAGAGTTGTGGAAAATAATTTGATTAATAAAAAATGGGATTGCCTAATCCTAAATTTTAGTTGAAAGATTGTTCATTTGACTTCCATCAGTCGCATCGATTGGCCATTGCCATCTCACGCCCGATTACTATTTCTCTCTCGTGGTTGTGTTAGATAGTAGCTTATGGCATTTGTCGCATTCTATTCTTTATATCATCGACCATCCCTGAGATGCACCAAGGTGGATCGGTGGGTGAAGTGATGAATCTGAAGAAGTTTTTTGAATTCGTCTCGAAAAGAACTTTTGGCCACTGCGGTTATGGATGCCAAAAACAGAGCCCATGCATGTTTCCGTTGTTAAGGCAATCGTAATTCCTAGAGATTGTCCCAGCAGCCATCGATTCGTACCTTGAATCCTTGCATATGAAACTGCACCCGCAAAACCCGGTGGCCTCGCAGCCCCATCGTATTGATCTTTATCCAGTTCATGGTCATCCCATGGAAATTGTCGATATCCTTTTGGTGCTTCCGAGGTGGTTAGATATGGAGAGTCGCCTTGAGCACAATAGGTGAGTTTCTAAAGCCCCCGGGAATACTCTTGTGGTAGCACAATTGTTGCTTCTAACGCTAATTTTGGAGGATGGGAAATACAAGAGTAACCAGATGTGCATGGACAGTAAAAATGAATTCTAGACTGAAGAAGGATGCGCTTCAAGGAACGTAGGCAGTGGGTGCCTCATTTGCAAGGATTGTAGCCTTGTTTGAGATTGTCCAAGGGAAGTTGTCCGCAAAATTCATTGAGTAATATAGCTTACTGAGCTCTATGGTGATGCTCAGAATCACCAAGTTAGTCCAATACAGTTGTGCAAAGGTGCACAAGTTTGTGTTAAAATACAGGTGTTAACTGGCATGGCAGATATGCAACCGTAACATGCGTAAAATAGGATTTGGGCATGTCCAAAATGCATAATATGTTTTAAGATGCAAGTTAGGCTAATTATAGACGCATGGAGAAGGAAGGACAGAGTAATGGTTATGCATAAGGATGACATGATGTCATTCCTGAAGAAATCTTCATGAAAGCTAAAGCAACATGAAAGCCTCATTTTGAAGGAGTATTCAACAAAGTGTCAATTATATTGTGCTTCGTTATGGGAGTTGCATAAGAACGTTGATAGTTAGAAGAATGCATGTGGCAAAGTGAATTGCAACATTGGAGACAGTAGGTGTTCTCGCGCTTTCTTGTTTGTTTCTTAAAATCGAAGATGAAGTCAGTATCGTTAGACTTGTTAGGCCTTACAAGTTGCAATCGGTCAGTATTTGCTGAAGTTTGAATATACTTTCAGTTTGGGTCGAGTGCACCTTGGTGTTGGGAATTGTCTCTCTATTTAAGGTAGTACCAGATGAGGGTATTTGAGACGAGAGTTCTTGTCTCTTTCGTTCAAAGTAAAGCTAGTTCACATGGAAGATTCTACATAGCATATTAAGCCAAAATATGAAATGGAAGATGCTGAAAGTGAAAGATGCTAATATATGAGTTGGTGGCATATACGAGTTTGTTAGGCTTAGTCCTATGTGATAGATATCTAGCTGCTATATTGGCCATCCACGTCAGCCTGGGAAACCTCCTAAGTCCTATGGGCTAGATATCTAGCTGCTAGTTTGGCCATCCACGTCATCTGTGGCGTAGAACAGTGCAAAGGCGTTTTGTGAGCGCAGCGAACAGTTCGGCGTTTTGGTTACTTTTGGAGCTTGAACGGTTCGGCTTTTTAAATCTCAGTAGATTTAGATTTTGTGAGCGCCCGAACGGTTCGGCGTTTTGGTCATTTTTTGAGCGCCGCACCATTCAGCGTTTCAATCTCGTGATAAGTGCAAGGATTTCGAGCAATTGCTAGGAGAGAGAAGTAGCCGATTGAGTGTTAACTTTTTTCCCACACTTTTTTCATGATTTGCAACACTTTTTGGCCAATCTAGCAGTCCAATCTAGCCCATAGGACTTAGTGTGGCGGCATATTGGCGGTGACAGCATGGAGTAACGCAACAAGAATGTGTAAGTAAGTCCATCAAGTAAATGAGTTAAGATTGACTCATATGGCTTGGAAGAACATGATGTTTGTTCATTACATTAAAGCGTAGCAGTTTGAAAGAACGTGAGGGTTTGTTAGTTTCAAAAGGCGCGTGAAGAGGATACCTTGTCCAAAGTGAAAGTAGAATGTCCCGGTAGTCCTAAGTCACTATACCAAAGTCATGCATTTCAATCGTAGTGTTGGTAGTACGGTGCAAGCAAAGAACAACAAGGTGTTGGTTCTTTGGCATGCGAGTGGCGTAGAGCGCTACATGATTGAAGAATCAGGCCAAGTCTTGTATAAGTCTTGTTATGTTGCGTGGTGTAACTAAAGTCAAAAATGAAGGCATAAGACTATGGAAATGATCACAATAATCATTTGGGAAGAATCATTACTTGCGTACATTTAGGCGCAAATTATTCAAGTGAAATTCAAGCCTATTCCGGAATTGGGAAGAAAAATTTCCAGGTTGCATTTGGGTGTTGATGTGTGATTGTAGTTGGAGTTGGAGCGTAGGCCAACGTGACAACAACAATACAAGTTAGTAGGATCAATGGAAAGGTAGTAAGCTAAGTGATGACATATGATACTAGGAGAAAAGTTTTGAGAGAGGAAAAGTCCAAACAAGTTTGTTGATTTTCGAGATAGGCTCGAGGCGTACAAGGCCAAAGAACGAGTATAACAAGTATACTTTGTTGCGTTCAACGAGGACATTGTACAGATTGGGTGGGGAGGTTTGTTAGCATTCCCAACAGTGAAACACCAAGATGGCACAACATGGTAGTGGAAGTGGCCTGGCCAATGGAGCTGCATAGTCCGGACGATGAAGCGCCAAAATGGCGAGACAAGAATGGTTATTTGATACATGCAATTTTATGTGATAGTGTTGCATATTCGTAATCCGTAGTTATCCCGGCTCAAGGAATGGATTAAGGATGCAAGATAAGTCATGAGATGACTTATGCATTTGCCTAAGGCTTGGACAAGGCCTAGCCAATGCGTAATCACGAACCGCAGAAATGGCGCATGCCAAAGGCGCCATTGTAGTTAGTTGCTTCGGCAAAGTAATGCACATAAAATTATGGATTGTGGGCCAAAGTTATCCAAACAAGTTAGAAGTGGAATTGGCATGTATTCATACTAGTTTATGGAATCCAAGATTGTATGAAGCATGTCCCGATCGGAAATTAGCGCAACGTTGGCGCATCATAAAGCGAACGACGCAGTTGGCCTATTGGAGCAATTATAAGTTGGTTGTACGCATCGTAAATATGCGAGCAAAGGGATGACTTAGAACGGTTATAAAGTTGGTTTATAACCTTATTTGGCATATTTTAACCACCAAATACGAGATGTGGCATCAATTAACGCAACAACACAAAACTGGCGGTTGAAAAGCATATTGGCGGTTAGGAAACTACGTACATGTGGATGTTCATGGGATGTGCAAGCGGTTGCACACAATTTTGGCCTGATCCTTGGATGTATAAATAATCTAGAGATCAATAAGTTTGGTGTTTTCAATAGAGACAAGAACCACATCGATTGTAGAGAGAGTTAGGCATTCACCAATGAGGGTGAATAACTTTTGTTTAGTCCATGAGTTGGACTGTTGTATGTAATCTTCCTTTGATGCAATAAAATTGGTTTGTTTGCATTATATGCTTGTGTTCATTGTGTTCTTTGATTTGTGTGAGCTTATCAATTGGTTTGATGCATGGCAAAGCTCTTAATGCTTATGGGGGTATAAAGAGTTAGAGAGAAAAAGAAGATGAAGACTTACATTGTGTATTGCCTTAAGAGTGAAGGCGGATGCATACTTTGATGTGAGTGTGTAAGGCCAGTGCTTGTGAGTGAAATTGATTCATTGAACCCACGAGATATTAAACCATGTCCATGGAAAATTTTAGGACATTAAATGAACATGTGACGGTAAACAAGAAGGAATTATAATTATCTTCAGAGGACATCCGATAAATTGAATGACACCTAAAAGATTAGCATGGCCTGTGCAAGGATAACATGCACCAATCTAGAAAAGGAAAAAAATGAACTAATGTAAAGTGACCTTTTGGGTATAGCAAAAAGGTTTTCCCTCCTCTCGCCGAATACACCTTCGGCCAATAAGGAAAAATTCCTCTTCCTTATAAAGAATATCGCCCAATCAATAGTCGCTCCTTCCCTCCTCGCTAAACAAAATTAGAAGTTTTCTTTTCAACGAAAACAAAAATATTATTTTAGTTGTAAATAGCCCATTGTTGATAAGTGACATACGTATTAACAAGTGGTCCTGGTATACGTATCGGAAAAATGGCCCTGGTGTACGTATTTGGAAAGTGTTAATGACATGCATAATTAACTAGAAATGGATAGATTACAAACGATGATAAGCATATTAAGTGGTTATGATCAATTAAATATATCAATCTAACCAAATATATTAAACGGATTTGGTACATTAGTTTTGGGTATTTTTGTTTGTCTTCCAGTAGACCACGTACACACGCATTATTAAGACTAGATGTTATCGAGAAGATAAGTGGTATACAATACCTATAAGACTCTAGTGGCTTTACTTTTGATTGGTTTAGTGAAAGAATAAGAGACGTTTGTAAGTTACGTCTACTTGGTGCAGGTTTGGGGTTGGATTCCTGTCGTTGAATGATCGAAAAAAAAATAAATATATTTACTTGTTACCACAAGAAATTTTGCGTGTTGTTCCCATTATTATCATCTTTTGGCGACTTTGGAAACGGTTGTTGGCACAATTGTATTTTATTTGAACATTATGATCTTTTCATATTTTTGAGTTTGAAAAAAATGGAACAAGTTACGGATGGCTACATTTGGGGGGTGAAAAATGGGTAAATATCATAAAATTTGGGTAAAATTAGTCAAAGTTGGGCTTGGAGAGCCAGCTGAACCGAGTGAAAATGCTTCAAGCTGGCTCCATCCGTGCCCAAATAAGATGTTAGGTTTCTTTTTCTTTTTTAGATGTTTAAATTTTAATTCGGTTCATATCAAATATTTGTGTTGGATCCAAGTTGACTGAATCAGGTAACATGATTTAAATTCAGACGACTTAATTGAGTTAGAAAAAAATAAATCATTTTTTCTTTTTGTACAATGGATGATTTTCTAACTAG
>JAJJWW010006731.1:0-53557 GCA_023531295.1 Papaver armeniacum
AGACGTTTCTGTCTTAGTCATAAATGGCTGTGGTCCTCTTACTTTGACGATTTAGATCATCCCACATTTTCTTCGTCTCTAAATGCTCAATGTGTGAACAACAATCAGCCAACCAACGTTGTTTTTCAGGTTGCAATACGTCGCCTTTGTGGCCGAGCAACACAATCCCTTGATGAAAATCTTCATTCATTCCCTCTATTTGCATTCCTATACCAATATAGACTAACACATTAAAAAACTTATAATATGTATATGAATAACGCAATTACAGAAATAAATACTTACAACAAGCTGAAGAATGGTAGAATCATCTCTAGCGTCGTGAGTGTAGGCTAGGAGAAGATGCTTTCTTTCTCCTCCGACCGCCAACAGGATCTATCTGTATCACCCGACCGTGAGAGAAGCGTTCACACATTTCAAGTAATCTAGTGTTGCCTCGTTACCTTCATTCACATGCTCTCAAAAAATGATTTCTACCTTGCTACTATGTCTATCATTCCAATGCTTGGTCTCAGGAATTGGGTCGTAAATCACCTCCATTTCCGACGTTTTAGCCTCGCATTCATCTATTTGCAGGCAATGGTGGTACATCGTCCCTTTCTGGGTGAATCTTTGAATATGCTCCAAGCCGACACATGATTCCCTACTCTGACTATGCTACGAAAACTGCTAGGGTAAAACCGAGGGACATGGTAATACACAACATCTTCCATTGTTCCAATCTCTATCATTCTTATACTTCGATCAAAGATTACCTCTTCTGTGATTATCCAATTTTGGACGACGGCAGCAACGCGTCCTTTTAATCCTTATCCCGAGACCCAGTGAACAAGCATCTGGTTCCTCTTGGTTTAGGATTGCTCCAATCCTTGTTGAGTTTGACGTCTTCATCATCTTTGAATAATGAGGGGAAATGATCTTAAATCAACACCTATATTGACATCGTAAAAAAATTAAAACAATGAAATAAATATTAAAAAAATCAAGGACAAAAACATACATAAAGCAAACAACTTTCATCAATCCATTTACCCGGAGTAGAGCAAAATTCCCATTACTTGAGTAAGTTTGTTCTCGATAGATGCCTTCGGCATGCTGCCCAGTCAATATGCTACTATGGCAAAGATCCCAAGAGTACCTATTCACCCTTCCATAGGGATCCAAAAGTCAAGAAGGTGTGACGCCGACCTCGTTACCTTTGCCGACTGCAGAAATATGACCGACGCAAGTATGTGCAACAATACGTAGCCTCCGTAGCACGAAATTCTACCTCAGAGAGGAGGTCACCATTTTCTCCGGTTTTGGTCTTCGACCCAGCATACATCTTCCTAATCTCTACAAGTTTGAACTATTTCTTCGGGTATGTACTTGATTTACCTCCCTTCACGAAAAGGTCATTTGTCCTCTGTTCATCTCAGCCAAACAAATTCTGTCACAATGCATAAATTTCTTTCCACGTAAGCTCTTTTCTTGAACTTCATGTTTATTCTCAACTTTGCATTGCATTTTGAAGCATACTTTTTGATAATGGTTGTATCTTGAACCCAAATATTTGTATTTTTAAGAACGCTTAATGAATACAATGCGTTTTATCTTGCGGCATAAAGGATTTTCACTTTTGTTTATCTGGAGTCGTTATCCTAGTTGGATTGAAATACCAACGCCCCTAAGAATCAGTTTGAATTATTATCTAGAGTCGTTATCCGTGTATACGTAAACCTTAACGACTCTAGTAGTACAAACTAGACGGTCTCCTGGATGTTTTTTCAACTAAGAGTCGTCATCCATATATACATACTCCCTAACGAATCTTATGGTCCAAATTTAGGTGGTCTCCTGGATGTTTTTTCAACTTAGAGTCGTCATCCATATATACATACACCCTAACGACTCTTATGGTCCAAATTTAGGTGATTTTTTCAACAAAGAGTCGTCATCCATACATACATACACCCTAACGACTCTTATGGTCCAAATTTAGGTGGTCTCCTGGATGTTTTTTCAACTAAGAGACGTCACTCATATATACATACACCCTAACGACTCTTATGGTCCAAATTTAGATGTCTCCTGGATGTTTTTCAGCTAAGAGTCGTCATATATATATACATAAACCCTAACGACTCTAGTAGTACAAAGTAGATGGTATGAGCCCACGATCCAGGATATCCAAATAGAACTTTGCCGCCATCTCTAGGTTCTCCTCTAAGTTTACCACCTCGAAGAGGAGACAACATCAAATGAGTAGCGGGAACGTGTCTCGCGCTGGGTGCAATATCTGTTCCATCCTTCTTAACCCTCTTTACCGGTTCGGGCTTTGCATTCTCTTCCTCATCTTCAACAGTGGTTTTACCATCATCCTCTTTATCACCAACATCATCACCTTCATCCTTTTTCATCATCCTTATCACCAAAGATCATCCCCTTCATCCTCTTCCTCCTCCTCATCACCACCATTATTACCTTCATCCCCTTCCTCCTCCTCATCACCACCATTATTACCTTCATCCACATCATCCTCCTCATCACCACCATTACCATCATCGAATCATCACCACTACCATTTTTTTCATTATCCTTATCACTCTCTTCTTCCTCTTCTTCTCCTTCCCCTTCTTTCTTCTTCTTGCATCTCTTTTTCTTGTATCTCATCTTCTTCACCACTAGTGTTAGCAAATAACATGAGAGTTTGATTCTCACTAATAGACAACTCATTACCTTTGTCTCTTGGTTCGGTTCTAGAAAATGATACCTCACTCGGCCTTTTTCGCGTTATGGACCGGCAAGTAAGTATTTATCGTGGCAGGGAGCTTTGTAAGGAGGAGTTATCGTTATTGGAACCTTGTCTTTGGTTTTCTTGGCACTATATTCCAAACGCGAAAAAAAAAACGAATAAGACATCAACTTTATGGAATCAGTAAAAGGGTCGTCATTGGAATGGTCTACAAAATAAACGACCCTTCTTTACAATGTGACGACTCAAATATACACGGTAACGACCCTTTCAAAAATTTGGACAGAGAGGGTGATTTTGGTCCTTAAAGGGTCAGCATAGTGTAAAAAAGGGTCGTCAAAAAAGGCAATGACGATCCTATAATATGGATGACGACTCTAGGGAATATAGCTAAATGACGACTCTATGGGACCTAAGATGACGACACTATCATTTTTTGGAACATAAGGATGTTCGAGTTCCATCTAGAGTCGTTAACCAATAAACAAGGGTCGTCACACAAGAGTCGTCATCTTCAACCTAATAAGGTAACGACTCTATTCTAGGGCACAAAATGTTGAAGTAGCAGAAAAAGGGTCGTCATATTCAACCTAACACGTTAACGATTTTTCATAAAACCAGCATGCAACCATAGAGTCGTTAGGGTATTGTTTCTCGATACTAACGACCCACACACTGAAACTTATAATTTTCAGTTACCAAACTCGATTACACAATGAAAACACAACCAAAACATCGAATAGAAGGTGGGTTTAAGTTCACATACCTTCTAATTGGAGCCATTCCTTTCTTGGGTTTCGATTTTTTGGCTTCAGGAGTTCTTCTCACGTAAACCTTTGCTTTTACCGTATCTACGAGATTAGGGATTTGAAGACCTTTTCGAGCGGTCTGCTTTGTACGAGCCATGTTTGTAGAAGAAGTTAATCGTCGATTAAAATTTTATCATCGACGATTACGCGATGAATCGGTTGAAGAATTTTTTTTTTCTTCAAGGAGAGTCGTCAATGGTGGTGGTGGAGAAAATGAAGAGGAGGGGAGGAAGATGAAGAAGAAAAATGAAACTGATTTCTCCTTTTAGTTTAGGATATAAATTGGGGGCCTTAATTAGGGTGGTTAATTAGTGATAACTGAATTTTAAGATTTATATTTAGTAAAGGGTAAAATAGTATTTTCATATTCAGATTGATACACCCTTGAAAAATTCGGGGGGCAAATAAAATTTCATGGCCCCTAATTAAAATGTTTGGCCCCCAATCAAATCAGGATAACGATCTATCTTTTTGCCTTATACAAAATGGTATCCCCCGAAAGAATTGGCATCAACCTTTAGCAATCATGCTAAATTTGAAACTTATTCAAATTCTTTCAAAATTAAAACATATTCAAACATTTCCCTCATAAACTAAAATTAAAATCTCATCAATCGATCCTAACTACATCGATCGATCTAAAGGAAGTTCATCAATTATTTTTTTTTTAAAAAAATCAAAATAAACATAGTTGATTGTAACCCGTTGTTTTTAATTATATTTGTGATTAGTTTATCCATTCAAAATTGAAAATTACAAATAATCTTAGGTTTCTGTGTGGAACCATAATCGGTCAACGTCCATGTCCATGTTGATCGATTCCTATGATAATTGGTCTATGTTCATGACCACATCAACCGATTGTCCTGAATGTGTTTTATGGTCGAAGAAAGTTTAATCAGAATCGGTAAAAAGTAATGCCCACATAAACTGATTATGGTATGATGAGATACCCAGTTTTCTGTATGTGTTTCTTTGTTAAATTCAGATTATGTGAATGTTCACGTAAAAAACCGATTATATAGCCTTTGATGGGGGGAAATGTTCAACTTTTCGGCATAATTTTAACTTAGAATCGGTTTTATATGAGCACTTGTATGGACCGGTTCTTTCAGTGCAGTGTCGAGAATCGGTCTATGTGTGTGTATCGTGAATTTGGTTTGTGACAATCGGTTTATGTAGTAAGTAATACACGATTCTGGGCAACCCATTTTTTTCAATTAATACTCGATCATAAAATGAGTTTGAAATCATACTCATTCTAACCCGAGTTATGGACACTTGATTCCCGTTCGAGTATAAATGCGTATGATTTTATACTCGAACTGAAAATGAGTATGAATTCTCACATAGAATATGATTTCATACTCGATCTGAAATGAGTATGAAATCATACTCATTCTTAACTCGAGTATGGATTTAAATTATGTGAAACAATCGGTTTATATGTGAGTAGGAAAACCCTGATTGCTAGAATCGAGTTTTAGTTATGCATAGTAAACAGATTCTTGATATCCTTCGTGAATTTCAAACACCAACCCATAATCGGTTTACGAATGCATGAACGTAAACCGATTCTAGTTTTTGTTTCGGGAAAAGAAAAAATAAAATTTTTTCACTTGTTTGATGTTTTAGAGTTCGATTTTACATTAGTTGATCTCACATTTAACACAGTAAATTAACACCTAAACGATTAATTAATCAGGGGTTGAATAGGTAGTAAGAGAATAGTTAGCTAAGGGGTTGTGTAAAATCAAAATCTAATAACCTTTTTTGTCTTTTAGTACAAGCCTCAAATAAATGCCCTAGGCCCCAAACTAAGAAGGTTTATTTCCAGCCTATTTGATTTCGATTCAACAATCATGCAAAATTTGATTTCAACCCACTTATACTGTATATCAAGCAAAAATCCTTATATTTTCAACACCTTTGCTAAGAATCGTACTCTTATAAAGTTTATAATTTCTATTATCCCTTTATGTACTGTTATTAGAAATAACCTGTGTCGTAACGACACTCTATTATAATATTTATCTGATAATATGGTGAACCTTGAACACAACCAAAATCACCTATAATATGACGTTCTAGTAATGAATAATAAAAGAAAAATGATTATGTAATATTTATCTAATTTAATTATTGCCTTTAGTAGTGTTAGAGCACTGCTCGGTCGAACTCGCATGCGTTGCTATCTCAAGCATGTTTGTCAATGTTAGTGATCAAAACTATAAGTCTTGATTTCTAGCCTATTTATATATGTCTCGGATGAGCTTAGCTTTCACGGCGTTCAACATTTGAAGACGAAGAACTACTAGGGGAGCTTGTGGAACTTCATCGACAAAAGGTATGTGGAGACTTAAACTCATCTATCACTTGGAAAGTCTATTTCTACTCTATCTCCTATATTTAGACGTAAGTCGTATTACGATATAGTTTTCTATATACACATTTTAGATTTCGAGCTGAGTTTATCTCGCTTACATATTTCTCGAAATATATGTTGGCAAGCTTTCGCATCGACCAAGTTCATCTTATATCATGTGAAAATTGCCGAGTAACATCTTACATGGTTTGTGTGATACAATCATTTGGTGTTGTCTTGGAATGTTTTCAGAATGATTATTTCAATAACTTGAAAATTGCTTTGATGCTAATAGTGTGTGAAAACGGCTATTGTCATCCTCTAAGAAAGTTTCAATGATTGAAATAAGAGTTTAGAATACTTAACCATTATTGGATATGACATGTTGTGTACTCTTGCACATATGTAATCCATGTCCGAGAACCATAGTATGCGCACTGTTCGCATACTTGTTGGTTTGAGAAATCCGAAACCTAAGTATACGTGCCGTTTGCGTCGCGCATGTGTTCATGTCCGAGAATTTCTGCGGGGATTTTAAGTTCGCGTAACCGTTTGCGTACTGGCGTAACCCAATCTTAGTCTGGGTATTTCAAGTACGCATATCTGTTTGCATACTTGAAGGTTCAAGTTCTAAAATCGGTTTTAAACATGAACATAAATATTTATATAATAAGGAATGCAATCTTTGCAAATCGTGGCTATAATGTTCATGATTGATTCAAGTGAATCAAACCAATTTTGCTTCAATTGTGTTCTTGTATAACTCGATGAGAATATAGCAATTGAACAACTCTTTAACTAGTTTCATTTGAGTCATTTGAACTATTTATGGTTAAGATGAATATATAAGATTGATATGAGAGTAATCATATGGCTAACCTCGGTTAACTATTTGTGAACCAACATGGTGTACACGTTTGGGTACGGTTACATAAACCCAAATGAGGGTACATTTCATTTGTGTGTAACAAGATAAGTTCGATTTAATGGTTGAAAGATATTAGCTTGGTTGAATCACGTTTTTCATCTAACGGTGAATATTAAATGTTTTGTTACCAAGGTAACTTGGATTTCAAACCCTGATTTGAAAATTATATAAAGGAGAACTCTAGCAACTGGGAAACCTAATCCCCACACCTCCGGTGTGTTACTAGTTGCATAACTAGAGTCGATTCTCCTTTAACTTTAGGTTTCTATCGAGACCATGTAGGTTAACGACTTCAAAGACTTCATTGGGATTGTGAAGCCAGATCCAACTATTTTCTTTGTAGTTGCTTGTTCTGATCCTTCCCGATTCTATCGTATTGAGTATCATTGAAATAATTGACTCGAGATTAATTTCTCTGATAGGCAAGATAAAAGTAATCACAAACATCTTCGTCTCATCGTTTGTGATTCCACAATATCTTGTTTCGCTAGTCGATTAAGGTTATTGAGAGGTGATTGATAATACTAGGTGTTTCTTCGGGAATATAAGTCTCGATTTATCAATTGGTTCCTATTCACCTTGATTTATCAAAAGACGGAACAAAAAATCTTGGGTATTTCTGTGGGAGACAGATTTATTCAATCTATAGACTTTTCTGTGTGAGGCAGATTTTTTTATCAAGTCTTCGACTTTGGGTCGTAGCAACTCTTAGTTATGGGTGAGATCAACTAAGGGAATCAAGTGCGTAGTATCCCTGCTGGGATCGAGAGACGTAAAGAACACAACCTGTACCTTGAATCAGTGTGAGATTGATTAGGGTTGAAGTTACTTGGTAGTAGGCTAGAGTTTGTAGCGGCTTAATACAATGTGGTGTTCAATCTGGACTAGGTCCCGGGATTTTTCTGCATTTTCGGTTTACTCGTTAACAAAATTCTGGTGTATGTGTTAATTTCTTTTCCGCATTATATTTTGTTATATAATTGAAATATCACAGGTTGTGCGTTATTATCAATCAATTAGAATATCCAACCTTTGGTTGTTGATTTACATTGATTGGCACTTGAACATTGGTCTTTGGTACCGTTCAAGTAACTCCTCTTATATTCAATCAGGCTCGCAGATTTCTATTTGCTGTTTGAGAATTGAATTAAGAGTTAGAGATATTAAGCCCTTTGATATACTTTACTTTAGATTGAGTCTGACTGTCTAGTTGATTCTCTAGAAAATGTATTGGAGTAAGTCCTCTCAGATGGCCAAACGAATTGTTAGGTATGGTTGTACGTTGGGTATGGTTGTTGGGTATAGTTGACCTCTGATGTATCGTTAAAATATGGCTAACCTGAATTCTGCATATTTTGTATTAGTTCTTTATGATTTTCTTAGGATTATTTATATGGTCTGTACACGTGCATGTGTATGGCATTACCATACATCTGTTTTCTTATTGTTCCAAAATTAAAATGTGAAAACTTAGAGTGACAAAATGGTCGGTATTTATTTCATGCATAAGATATTAATACAAATAAATATTCCTGTGATATTTTAGCCCAAAATTTACCGAGCCTCTATTTCCCTTCTCCTAAAATTACTAACTTTCTCGAAAATAACAAATTACCTCAAATTTTCATCTATCCCCATTACGTTTTTGATATTTGCTCCACATAATTTAGTGAAATATTTGATCAACTGAAGGAAATTTAAACTATATGTGAATTCTTTTTTTAAGACCATTAGCTATAATTTTCTCATTAATGAAAGAGGTTACAACTCTTTCATCCGTCGGATGTCTGAGATTGGGATGGTCTGACATAACGCTTGTCTCTTAAAATGTTATCCGCCCGTCTAAAGTTCAAAATTTCATGTTGTTTTGTATTATAGATTTTTGTTTTTAACTTATTTATTTATTCTAATATTCTAATTTAGTGTAACAATTGATTAATTTGAACCTGTAATATTACGAATCATATCTAACGTGTATATTATTCAGTCGAGGTATAATGAAGAAAGCAAGTTAATCATATGATACGGTCTCATTAGAGGCAGACCCAGCAGTGAGTACCCTTGAGATTACTGAATCAGTAAGATAAACATTTCCCTAAAGTCGAAATAACAGATTTGCTCAAGATATTTACATGAAAAGCATTAACAAAATAAATACTTATTCTATGAATAAAAAAAGGTGATGATTCATCCTAAAACATTGTGGCAACATCTTTTCTTTATTTCTTGGCTAACAAGTCTGCTGCTTTATTTGCTTTCATATAATTAGATTAAAATCCAAGAAAAGAGACTACTTGTTCTGATAGTTTCGTTGCTTCATCCAAAATTGCTTGAAATTAACCATTTAATAGTATTCTTTCCCTGGATGTAGTTTATTGTTGATAAACAATCTCCTTTTGTGATCAAGTTTGATATATCTTTCTTTTTGCTCATTTTACTGCTTCTGCTTCTTCAGCAGAAGCTGTTTGAAGTTCCAATATGTTGCTTTATTAAAGTACATGTACAATTCTGGCAAATGATTCCATACCTGCATTAATTTTTGACGATATCCAAGAAGCATCAAAATTAATATTACAAGCACTTAAAGCAGGTCCTTTCTAATTAAGGTTAGAAAGCAAGTATGTAAGGTTTTCATCACGCTTAATTTGTGTTATGTTTGGACGCCAATAATTGTAATGTATGGAAATAGACATTGAAACCTGATCATGAGTATTTGTTTTGTTTCAAAAAATTCTCAGACACTTCTCGTTCCAAACGAACCAACATTAAGGTGCAGCAAGTGCCGTATAAATAACATTTTCCTTCCCTGCATTCCCGCATTGAAAATATCAAAGAAAGTATTTCAGCTGTAAGAACTAGAGTTCACTCCTTGCAAAGCCATTGGTGGTAGCTGCCAAACCTCCTTTCTAAAATCATATTCTAAGAACAGATGATAAGTATATTTCCTATTTTCACAAAAGACATATTGGGTTTCCAAGTTCAGATTGTTTCTAATTTGTGTCTAATAGGAAAAGTAGTCTGTAAGCATTTCCAAACAAACAATTTTAATCTCTTTGAGGTATCCCTATTCAAGAGTATTTTTCAGAACTTTGAAGGATGAGGAGATGCACGATTGCGATATTGTTGAGCTTTGCATATATCAACTTTACTGTAAACTCTCAATTTCTTGTTAATTTCCGTTGCACCTTATCCTTTTTTCAGATTCCCATTGTCGATGATATAAACCTTGATGTTTGAAAATGTTTGTTACCACTTTTGCACTGAATAGACTATCTAAAGTGTCCTTATTCCACTTTTTTTTTTTTTATGTTTTATTAACTCAAACACAAGTGTTATGTTATTGTTTCCTTGATGGAAATCGTTTTTCGAAATTTCCTCATGATATGGATGCACTTGTTATACCATATATTTGTAGTATTTGATATGCTCTATTCCTCGGAAGATGCACTTTTGTGTCCATGATGATTTATCCCTTTTCTTAGATAATACTACCTCCGTTTCTAGGAAAGTGAGGGAGTAAATCACATAACTTCTTGAAATACTCCTTTTTCACAATTTTTTCCCAATAAATCATTGGGTTATTGAATGATCTTCATGCCACCCTACTAATCATAGCATCCATCCCTCTTTAAAATCCAAATCTCCTATATCAATTGGTTCCCACTGGAATTTCCAAGATTGATGTATACCCCTTCGGAGTTTGAGTCCTCACCCCACTATAAATATCTTTATATTGCCTTAATTTTCCTTGCAATCTTTTTCGGAAGCATAAAGCAACCCATATTGAAGATGGGCATACTAAACAGGTTCGCTTTATTCAGCACCAATTTGCTTGGTTAGAAAATGTTTTTTAAGTTTACTCTTTAACTTTAGGTTCCATCTTCTCAATGATGGTGTCAAAAGTTTTAGATTTTTACCTATCAATGAAGAATAGGTCCTCTAAATGTATGTTTTTAATGTCTATTCTTTAATTTTCAAAATCCTAGCAATAGTTCTTTTATGCTTGTTATTTTCTTTTCTACTGAAAAAGACTAGATTTTATAACTTTATGACTTTTTTGAAGCTTAGTTAATCGATTCTCAGAAGAATTACGCAATCACCTGTAAAAAAATAAATAAAAATATATGTGAGATTAGTTTTGCAATTTTGGTTAGTTTAATGCCTAAGACCTTTTTCTAACTTTTCAGGGGAGTTTGGAAAATACCTTCATGCGATATAAACTAATAGAGGGACAAAATATCCCCCTTCTTAATTATTCTCCGTGTATGTTTTAAATCATCACAAGGATGTCATTTAGTAGCACATTATAGGATGATTTAGAGACATATTGGAATATTAACTCACACCAATCATCACTAAAACAAAATGATTTAAAGGTTTTACGAAGAAGATCCAAGTACCCTATCTAATGCCATAGGCAATTGAGTTATACAGCCTCATAAACATGCCGCCAAAACAAAAAAGATAGAAGCATGCGCTACCTTATTAGATTAGGTTTCTTGAAAATCCCAATTAGGACCAACATATACAAATAGAGACAAAATATACTTCGTTTAAGTTTTTAGCTTCTCTGGTGGAATACCAAAAGCGTGTTATTATAAATCTTCAAATTAATGATTATTCTTAGGGTACCAAACTCCAATATTTTGGAGCAAAATACAACAAACGTCTCCATTTATCGGTTTCAATCTGAAAGGACACCATTAAGTTTATTTTTCCTTAAAGTTGGATTCACTTTCAGTACCTTGTTGTAGTCCAACTTCTTAAGATTTTCAGTGATTCAGAATAAAAAAAAATTGAGGGTGGGGGGGGGGGGTGGGGGGGGGTTTCCATATTAGTGTGTGGGGTAGGTATATAGGAAGACCTTCTTGGGTGTCATTTTGGAAAGTGTAAGGCGCGTTAGGTTTATATCTTCGTCTTTTCGCTAAATTGTTAATGCTTTCAAAAGCTTGAATCTATTTGTTATTAAACCACCAATATTTCTTATAAGTATTTATTATCCATTTCTTATCTCACCAAATCACTTTTACTTGAAAATTGGAAAAAAAATTATGTGTAATTTTATTTCGATATAACGAGAAAGGATAGTTCCTTAAGTGGCGTTTAGATAACCTTAGAATGTAATTTTTGCAATTGAATAATCAGAAGTTCGGTTGAAAATGTTTCCAGGTGATTTCTATAAGCAAAAGAGTATATTTTTGTGAAGTAATTTTTCCTTTTGCATCTGACTTCTAAAAACAATTTATGCTTCTTGAACTAGTATTTCTGCTTCTATATAATTAAGTTGTTTATTTGACACGTTGCGTGTTTATTGTAGCATTTGAACTAGTATAATTATGTATTTAATTTCTTGAAGTGAACCCAAAGTTTAGTAGAAAACCAACATCATAAGAAATCCATGATATCATCATTTCGATCAATAATAAAGAAAATATTATCATCACCAAAGAAAAAGTGGATCGTGGTTTCAGGACAAACCTATCTTTCATTATCAAAAACGATGAAGTCTTCGCCGACCAAAATCTTTACAACACCAATATCACCATCAACAACTTGGGAGATATTGATACCAACAACAAATTTGAAGCCGTCATATTTAATAATCCAGTCTTTCAAGATGCTTGGATTTGAAGTGTGAATCACATCGGAGTTCATAGAAATTGGGGCAGATAAACAATACATCCACTCAAAGTAGTATCCGACAATGTTTCGACTCGAATAAGCGGTACCGGTGCAGGTTTCGGTACCATCTCGAAGAAAAATTTAGGAGGGTTTTCAGATTTGAATATGGTTTTGTTTTAAGAAATAATAGTATTGAGGCTAAATTATATATGCATGGTGTTATATTTCTTAAAAATATTGCAATATTTAAGCATACTAACATAATTTGATTATTATTTTTAACCGTTCTATAATCTTAGTTAAACCAAATACTTAATAAGATACCTAAGATAGTTGATTTCATTGTGCAACAGTAATCATCAGATTTCAAGATGCACTTAACTAAAAGATTTATTTTATAATTTTTTTTAATCTTCATTTTGTTTCTTAAGTCTTCCTTCATCTTCTTAACAACATTCGTTGTGACACTAACCTATATCAAATATCAATCAAAATCTTTAAAAAAACAAAAAAAACCAAGAAAAATATCATCTTGACATAACTGATAAAACACGTTAAATTTCTAAATGGTATATTATCGTGATACCAACATCATTAACAAGATTTAAAAGAAATAAAATACCATTTGCTATTTTACCTCCACTAAATAAGACCTTAAAAAAACATTCATAAGAATTCTAATTATAAGCTTAAAAACTCGTGTGCATATTGATTACAAAGTTCTTTTTATAACTTCAACATTTTGTCTTGTTTATGTTGAAATCATTGGCTTTTTTCCTATCATGTCAACATGTAGAATGTAACTAATTCTCCTAGGATTTGTATATATTGCATTCTTCCTTGATTTTTTTTGTTAATAATAAACAATCTAGTACATATTAATCAACGTTATTATTTTTTAAAAGTATCATAACATTTGCCAATAAATACATATTTGCTCTTTTTCATAGAATAAGGGTAGCTATCCAAAAGGGTGTTGGTGCCCAGCTTGTTGCCAGGCTACCCACCAACTTATTGCCAAGTGATTGTAATTCTTTAATAGATGATTAATTTTATAAACTTAATTATGATATTGTATCCTATGTACTAAAAATATAAATTTGTGAAAACAGATTCAACACTTTAATGCGATCTTTTTCGTTGAACAATAACACGCATAATTCAAACGACAAAATCATATTAACTTATTGTGAATTTTAACCAAAAAATAATAATTATAAATTGCATTGGAAATTATGCCTTCCTTCGGGACTAATATAAGGTAAAAATTTTATGTTACTTAAAAATAACGACAAAACAAAATCGCATAAATTAGAGCTAAAAAATTGTTGCATTTGTAAATGTTTTTCTGACAAAAACAAAGTCAGACAAGTTTATAAAAGAATATTAGCCCCCGAAACTAAAATCTTGGTTATGTCACTGACTGTCAGTGTTTTAATCTAAGAGTTGCATTTTGTGGAAACTCTACATGCTGGGAAAGAAGTTTGTATACAATATTTTTATCGTATTGGGGGTCCTACTCAAGCGCCTTATCACTCAGAAGTTTTTAAATTTGTCTATTAAACTAATTTTCAATCTCAATAACAACAAACTTAGTAATTTATTTATCTCAACAAATATACAAGGACATATCTAGAGTAATCATCGATGTACATTATGAAGTATCGTTTTCCAACGCGATTTGAGATATCATCCAATTCACATATATGAGTATGTAAGTTCTAAAAGTTCTGGGTTCCCGACAAAACTATTGTGTGAACTAAGGGTTATTTGGAAAATATTAGAATAACACAAAACCGAGACTGTAACTGGGTTATCTAATTCAGATTCAAAATAACTCAATAGTTTACAATTCAATTGTTGGATGCTCAAATACATCACATCCATTGGTGCCTGAGGATAGATCGTCTTGTTTATGAGGAGAATAACGATTTAAAGGAATTTAATAGAAGACTGCAGGAGTGTATTTTTTTAGAAGGGTTATGAAGGGTGGAGAAATGAAAGATTAGGGTCATGCTATCGTAATCATGGAGTGGAAGAACAAGATAAGCACAATACACTACAAGTATCTAAATTCATATGGGTCAACATTTGGTGAATCTGGAATTTCATGGATAAAAAGTGAACGATATATATCATGTATGCGTGCCACAAGTGTTGAAGAGGTGGTACTTTTCTTTTGATCCTTAGTTTGTCTTTTTTCTTGATTTTGAAAAATTACTCGTAACAATCATCAAAATTTACACTTTTCTCTTGATTATGCAATGTATATGATATAGACGCATATTTGTGTTAATTTAGTTAGTTATTGTGTCTAAAGGAATGCTGCAAAAATTGGCTTAAGTGAGAAAAATAGTTAAAAAGGGTCAAGTGACGGGCTTAAGGAGGTTAACGGGTCATGGCTCATTTAAATTATTGGGTTTAATATGTAAATTTAATGAAGTTAGTAGGCTGAACAAGAAGTAGTGGAGTTGTCGTGTCATTTAAATCAGGATAAAAGCGCCGTTGTGGTTCTTATTGGTGCACCCGTAATGTTATCGAACTAAACTGAAACATATGCAACTCGAATTCCCCATAAATAATGCCAAATAGTTTAATTCAATATAATATAGATAATACATGTTAATTTAATTTTCTCAAATTTCCATTGTAAAAGTACTTTTACACCCATCGAGGAAAAACTCATAGTTTTTCTCAGCCACGGTAAGGGGTTCAAACCCGACAAGGGATTTTTCCACAAAACTTTAATTTAGGTCTTCGGCTTAGGGAAAAAATAGAGATATTGTTACGCTTTATAAGCTTAATGAAAACTTTTGTTTGGATGAAAAGTGTATTGCTTCATAGGTTGTACAACCCTTTCCGAGATGTGGTTTTATCAAAGATGTACATAAAGTGGAGTATTTGATTCCTTCAAATCAATGATTAAAATTCTTCATTGAATTTCCCACGGTGGACAAAGAATAATTGATCTTGTTTAAAGGAAGAATTTTCTTGTTATTTTGCCTCGTTAATGGTTTTGAGTGTTTAGACCAATCATGCGCTTTTGATATCCTGGTTTTGTTTAGCAATATTTGGCCCTTTCAAGGGCAGTCTTATGGACTTGGCAAAGTGGCAGATTGAATCTATTATGGGCTTGCCATATTGGCAAAGACACACACACACACACACACACACACACACACATAGTGGCTACTTTTATACCGCTTCGCGACAATATTGTCACTAATGTCTATGTCATCCAACAACTCAATTTCGGTCTCATATATATATCAAGTTTAACTTCAATTCGGCTTACATCTTTAATCTAACGAAATCTCTTCTAATCAAGATTGTTATTATTTTAATCTCGCATTTATAGAAAGATGGTTCAACCCATAGTCCGTGGTCTAAAGTTTACTTAAGAAAAAGATATATCATTTTGCAAAGACTATGTATTACAACACAAAATCCCTTCCATGACGTAGATTGACCAGAAATTGAGAATTATTAGCACAACATTCATGAAAAAGTTCTTCGCAGAGTCCATAAGCCCAGGAAATGTGTGATGCAATGTCGTTGTTGAATCATTTTCAAATAATCAGCAAAGAAGTAATGTAATTTGCAACTTTAGTAATGCAAGTTAATCGAGTGAGAATGGGGTGTGAAATTATTTATGAAGTGGTAAGATAACATTCAAAATTTTGAACTAAATAATTTAATTCCTTAACTTGTTGTGACCATTAACTTATTTTGTTCACAAAATTGCAAGAGAAAAGGGTTCTATTGGAATGGCTATAATGGAAAGTCAAAAGTTTTAGTTTCGAAGGTTATTTCGACATCCTTAGGGTGTTGAACCAATTCAACACTTATTTGTTCCAAGTTACTTCGCCACATTATTTTTTATTTTTCAGAAAAGAGACCACAACCTCAACAAATATATTGATAAAACCGATTAGGAATTCGGAAACCTTACATGAATTTTTCAAGATTACATACTCATTCAATTTGCACTATCTCCACCAATTCTTGCTTGTCAACACTATCCCTTCAGACCTAAAAACAGTTTCATATGACCTTCTCCTCTTTTGCAAAGGAGAGGAACAAACAATTAGGGAAAACTAATTTTGAAAACAAAACAAGTATGTTTCACAGCACAAGGCAATGACTAGATCAAATCCAACCCAATGTTCACCAGAACATGTAAATAACATGAACGGGAGTTTTTAAGTTTTGATTGCCTAAAGTAATCAGGGTAGCAATGACCCAACTAGCAGTAACAATAACATAAAAGTAACCAAAGTGTCTTAAGTAGCAGTGGTAATATTAATTGATCTTTAAGTGTCTGAATCAGAACAAATCGGGCCGTCTCGACATTGGAGATGGGTAACAATTTCCTAAGCTTGACTTGTTGCTATGCTTGATGATGCTGGTGGAAATCATCAACAAACTTTCTTTATATCGTCATAACATCATCAATGAGTAAAACAAACATTACTTCACAAGCAACAAGAATCACATCTTGAATCGAGATTACTAAAAAGTAACCCAGACCCAAAAAACAAAATAACAATTACGTTAATATATTACTGAAATCATACATGATAGCAGAAAGAAATCGAGATCTAATAGGTCGATTTGTTAAACTTCCTAGCACTTGACAGAAAAATAAATCTAAAACATTTAAAACCAAACTCCGATAACCCACAACCAGAAAAATTAGCATATCTGCTTTGATTTGAAAGAGTTGGATTAAGTTCTAAAGATCTTGATGATTCTCGTATATGATCGTCGATCCATGTTGATGAAGATGATGTGCTTAGGGTTCTTCTCCTACAAAACGTCTCTGCACTCACGATCCATAAATCCATCTTACAAAACCAAAGATAATAAATAAAAAATTTGGAAAAAGACCTAAAATCGGTAAATAGACTCAGATCGACTCCAAATGAGCCGATATGAGAAATATAAGTTTTAGGCAGTTTGGTTTTTGTCGCTTTATTTTGGAAAGAGAAAGTCGCCTTTTCCCCAATCTGGTGCTTGTTTTGGAGGACTTGAGCTTGAAAGACGATAAATCTTGAATCTAGTTACACTTCCAATTTATGCTCTCCAATTAGTATACGATTTTGAGTAGTTACTCTGCCACCTGCATCTCAATAAAGGCGTAGATTGAGTGTTTTTAATTATATGTTTTGTCATTTGGAAACAAATTAGTTTTAACTAAATGTTAGTGTCCAATTAAATTTTAATGAAATATAATCGATTCTGATTTGAACTCTAATACGAAATACACTATTAGAAATATAATTAGATTGAAGAAAATAATATTAAAAATAAAATTACATTTATTCTATTATTTTTCACTAAGGTTCTATCCATCCAAGTCATGATAATTGCCGTGTCTACTAAGTTTCATATACCTTCATTGGTTTGACAACCTTGTTAAGTTGAAATACAAGGTTGATCTCCATAACCTTGATGAATAATTTTTTTGAGTTGTCGTTGTGGTTGCACACGATAAGATGTGCCAGGTGATCGCTGTCGTATGCGTCAAAAATAATTTCACTTTCCTAAAGTATATGATAAGAAAGAGTTCGTATCCACAGAGAGGCGATTGTAGTTATTTCGTAATCAATTTCTTAAAGTAACCAATTGGGGGATTTCTTATTTCTATTTAAACAATAAAAACAAATTAAAAGCAAAGTAAATTGTAGAAAGTAATCAATGGAGAGAGATATTGGTCAAGGAATTCATCTTCAATCTTAGACATGTGCTTGCTTATATGAATAGAATTACGATTTAATCTCTTGTGTTATCAAAAGCCTAGAGAATCAAGAAAGCAAGATAATCTATTAATTTCCCATGTTCATCAACACACACATTAGGGCTGCATATGTGAATTCTACCTAAAGAATAACCTAACGCCTTGCGCTAATCAAGTTCAACTCCTAGGAGCATTAAGTTTCAGAAATAGGCTAATCAATGCAATTGTCATGCGTTGCACATAAAAATTCGGACAATGGTCAAACTCTACATATGATTACGAGAGTGTATCACTACAAACCGTAAACATATCATGCTACTTGTATTCAAGGTTATCGCTTGATGAAAAACCCTAAACTAGCTATGGACTAAGATGCAAGTTCAATTAATTGGCCACTTAACTAATCAAACACCATAATCCTATCACAATACTTCAATCATGTGATCATAAAAACAAAGAGAGAATTGAACGATAATCAAGAGAGAAAACTAATACATAAAGCAAACACAAGTTTTAGAAATCGGACTACATCCTTAACCAATAATAGAGAATTTAGCTACTCATAGCTATGGAGTTCATCACAAAAATATAAGTTGAATTAAAGAAGAAGATGAACAAAAGCAAACCCTAGTTGCGTAACCAAAAACGGCTCTCCAAAGTTCCAAGAATAAGATATAAGATGTTGTAGAAGACCTTCCCTTTTATAGCTTTCTCCAACTTCTAAAACTAGGTCTAGTCTTCAAAGTCCATTAGGTGAGAATCCACCAAGCCCACAAGAAGGAGAAACCCGTGTAGAAAATACGCCCCAAAAACGGTCGCCGGAAGTCTGGGATTGTGGCCGGAAATCGGCTCCGGTGACCGACAAAGTCCGCCCGGTCACCGGTTTAGTGAGTCAACTCGGCGAGTCAACGAGTCGGATCGGGTCTGAGTCGGGTCGGGTCAGAACCGAGTTAGATGAACTGAGTTGCTAAGCTATAGTCTTGCACAGGCATCATGCATCATTCCATGCCATGATGATGTCGTTTTGCAACTCGACAACCATTCATGCACCAGCTCCAGTTGCATTGCAGCTGTAATTCCATCATACTCCCTGTCCTCAGCTGTAACTCCACCACACAAGTTCATACCACCTCCAAACACCTGAGTCTCACCACTGAACAACATCACATGCCTGGCAATCTCCAGCACAGAATCAATAGCCAGCTCCAGCTCTTCTCGGCACCTATCAAATCCCAGTTGCCATAAACTCAACTCATGACCTCAGACCACCTTCAATGCATCTCACATTAGTCAGTAGCTCAACCGTTGGTACCTGCAATGTCAACTGAGGCCCCATAACTTGCCTCACTTTCTTCAAGCCAATCAATTTCAGCTCTTCTCTTCATTCTCAACACCAGCTAACCTGCAATGCTCATTACAACAGCTAAAACCCACAGGAACCAGTTGCATTGTAACCGTTATTCCGTTCTCTCGGCATCAACATCTAGCTACTGTTCTTATGTACTTCACATTATCACAACCACCACTGCAAACCTGCCAACTCAACCATTCCACCCATGGCATCACCAACTATTCAATTCATGCCTGCATTACCAATTCCATCTTCATTCAGCTACAGAACCACCACATTCCTATGCTCAACTGCCACCATTTCAGCACATTACAACCCTGCAAGCACCAAAACTAGTAAATTGCATTTATCTGAGCTCCATATACTGCCTGCTATCATTCTTGCACTCTGTCACATCCATTGTGACTATGGCTCACACCTCAGTTCCCATCTCACCTATAATTCTGTAACAAAAGCTGCACATTACAACCACAGTTTCATCACCTGCAACTCATGTAGCTTACCACCAAAACCTTCAAACCATCTCCATTGCATTCCCCCCGAGCAACTCCAATTCAACTAGCAATGCCACCATGAGCATCCGTAACTCAAGCACCATCAAGCTCAATTTCACCCATCTTCTTCCCCGCAACTTCAACTTCACTTTCTCAACTTGATAGCAAGGGCTTCCCCGAGCTTCACATAACCCACAAATCCATTCCAGCATACGATCATCAATACAAACCATGTCTCAACCACCGCAATCTCAAGAATCATTGAGCTTCACAAAGATTGTCTCACTACCAATCAACCATCTTCCACCAAAGAACAACCAATTCACCCATTAGAGTCCCATCAAACTTCAAACCCCATGAGTCTCAAGAACTCAAATTCAACCCATTCACAAATCGAATCCAGTGAAATCATCCTAATCTGCCTTGGAACTCATTAAACCCATTTCAATCTTTAACCAAAACCAAATCTGAGAGCAATTTCTCAATCAACATCGTCATCACTTAGTTCTATCGGTTGCAGAGATTGAATAAACCCTAATCTCCGATTCATCTTCTCCCGACCCGAATCTCTCAAACCCATTCTCCATTATCATCTTCTCTCGCCTCAATTCGCCTTCAAAACCCATCCGAGATTCAATCTCAATCTCTCGGTTTGCTTGAGTCTCACAATTTCACTCTCTGTGTTGAATACCAATTTGAAGAACAAGCTTTATTCCTCCTTCAATTCTCTTCATCCCATGGCAAATAGAACAACTTCAATTCACTCGAACCCATGTCTCATCAATGAGAATCGATTGAATCGGCAGCAATAACATTTCTCTTTATCTCGATCTCGCTTCAACTCGGTTTCTTCAAAACCCATAAAATCCTTCTGGGCCCATCAATATTATCTTCCCTTGTCTCGAATCGATCTATTTCTCGATTTTAATTTAAAGATAGCCGCTTTTGTTTCTCAATTTCATAATCGGGTGTGAAGAAATGGTTGAAATGAATGAATGAGAGACGACTCTCAATTTTAGGGTTATAAGAATAGGGTTGTTATTCGATTGTCCGGTCACCGTGATAAGGGCTAACCCGATGGCAGCCCCTTAACTCGGATCGGACTGCGTTTAGTATTCCTCTCAAAAGAGTTGCCCCTTAACCTTGGCTCGCCTCCCAAAGTAGTGATTGCCATAAAATGACAATTTTGCCCTTTTTACTCCAATTGGTTGATTTCTCCATCTTTTCCTCCGCGCGACTCCGGAGTACCTAGAAACTCAAAAACACACGTAAAGTGCATAATTCACAAGAAAAATAGCAAAGAAAGCGTAACTACTAGATAGTAAATACGGTGTATTCTACACCTATCACCAGGTGGTGACTTCAATGCTCGAAATTCTTGGGGTTATGGGATAATAAACTATGTTATAGTGCTTGAGAAAAAAATTCTTGCGGCGGTACTTGAGTCTCTTGCACAAATTCTTAGGTAGACTAACTGTGACTCCCACCAGCAGAGTCTACAGCTGGACTCATTTAGAACAACATAAAATCAACTCTTCATTTATTTTTGACCTCCAAGTGGGTATCCTACACTCATTGCGTTAATTGTATACC
This sequence comes from Papaver armeniacum, assembly GCA_023531295.1. NCBI lineage: Eukaryota > Viridiplantae > Streptophyta > Magnoliopsida > Ranunculales > Papaveraceae > Papaver > Papaver armeniacum. The sequence continues at coordinate 21,637 of JAJJWW010006731.1, forward strand.
ACAAATCGTTACAATGGGTCTTGAATTTTTCTTCAGTAGCATGCATGCTACAATATGGATCAGTCTGATCGAGACTATAGTTGGACCCATTTGAAACAACAAAGAATCAACTCTCCATTTATTTGTGACCTCCAAGTGTCTACACTTATTGCATTAATTAGATACCACAAATCGTTACAACATGCCTTCAATCTTTCTTTAGTAGCATGCATTCCACAATACGTATCACTCAGATCGAGACCTTGAAGTAAGCTCCCCTTTTAAAGTTATAATCGGTACCTCCCAAGGAATTTGTGACATAGATGACGAATCAGGACCCTTATTCGTGGGATACATAAAAAAAAAAAATTGGATGTTCTAGAGGAGGTTGAAATGGAAACATACATGGAGGATTTATGATACCATCTAATGCTTATTGATTTATCCCAGAGTGGTGTTTTGTCTCCATGGATATTAATTAATGCACAACTAAATTGATCCAACTCGGGTACTCATTTTCTGAATCAACAAGCATGTATGATATTATCTTCATGGTACTTAAATTCGTTAGAACGTTGTAACAACTGTAGGTTATCCTTTTTGGAAATCTGACTTTGAAATAAAGGGTTTGTAGCCTTCACCATTATGCTCATTAACTGTAGCATAAGTCTTTCACTCGTGTTCCAATCACCTTCTACAAGACTGAACAACACCATTAACATTTGGTCTAACATCCTTTGGACCTCATCATAAATATACTTGATGTTCCTAATACGGCTCAGGAACAACATCGTGACTAATTGTAGATAGTTGTTCAAACCTATGTTGGAGGTCGAATTTAAACCCATCTCTGATTTAGTTTGGTGCCCAACTTTCAATGGTGTGCTTATCAATGTTCAGAAGGATATGGTCGTAATTCAAAAAAGTTGGTACGCCATTATGGAAATAGTTATACCACCAATACTGAAAGTAAATTCATTTATTAAGTATATTACCCTTTTCAAAAAATAAAAAATCAACAATGCAGATGAATTGTGGTATGTACCTTAATAATGCCCCAAAATCGTTAAGGCATTTTCCGTTAGTAGCACATGTATCAAGGGTTGTATATAGTTCGGCTAAAAAATTGTAGACCCCCAATCACGATTTAGTGCCACACCAATTTTTTTTTCAAATGCTTTCATCCAACCAACTTTAATACAACTGCTAGCATTATGGAAAAAAAAACTAGCCGAGTACCCATAACAGAAAATCTACTTCGATTTCTTCAAAATATCTAGGTTTGTGCACTATTGATTCCATTATAAAAAAAATTCCCAAACCCCGCGTTAAGGATTCCACCACTTTTTAATTCTATATGAATTGAGTATTTATATAACATTCTTATACAATTGAAGATGCTTGGTTCATTTGTTTCTTAATGTCCACTTTGCTTGGTCGAATGGAACTATATTTCTCTCACATTGTATTCTAGTAATAAGATACAAATCTAGAGGTGTAACAATTCAAATTTTACATATTCTTAAACGCATGTGAAAAAAATAAAAATAAAATCTAAAAAACAAACGAACTTATTGATTTCAAAATTCTTGAAATATAAGGTATAATCCACCAAACGCTCATTTACTACACGTTGAGTTATATGGTTTTTAGGTAATATATAATAGAAACGGGATCATGAATATCTTCATTAGTTTTTGTATTTGAAAACTTTAGATAGCCACCCATACACTTCAATGATTTCTTACCACCCACCCCTTAGTTTGCAATAATGTATCTTATTTATTCTCGGATATATAACTAAAGTTTCACTGGGGCTAGACACAACTCGGGGCCGATTGAACTTAACTGATCGATTGTCATTTCAATATGCCCTAGGTGGAGGGTCACATGTTGGCTGCACATCTTGATTCCTTATTTTCCTTCGAACATAGTGACTAGCATAAAAATTATAAAAATATGTGTAAAATATGAAAAGTGAAGAGTATAGGAAATGTGAGGTGAATAGATTGAATGAAGAAGTCTATATAGTAAATAATCAAATTTAGTCGTTGGCGGCAGAAATTGTGCCGAGCAATAAAATCATGGTGCTCGGCTAGCCCTCTACCATCCGATGCAATTTACCATAAGCTCATTTGCGAATCCACATGGCTTGTTGGATTTGATTTTTGTGGCCCCTAATAAGCAGCCATCAAAGGTTAGAAACTTCCAATGGGATTGGAAAATATAATATTTGTCCATTTTGCTCCCACTATGGAATGGACAGAAATGAAAAAACGGACAACTAAACCAACAAATTTGTGGGTTTTTCCACTGCGGACGAAGAAGAGTTGCGCGCTTTATCTTGCGCCGCGATAATGAAATTGAAATGCCAACGGTTAATTGTAGGTTGAGTGTCTAAGTTCAATCGATGGCGTTTCAGCGTCAACCGTGGTACGCTAGATGAGCCTCCCAACGGATACATATGAACTGCTAAATCTTTAGTCATCCAACGACTCTAATTTCCCCTATAAATTCAACTATTTTCAACTCGAAATTTACACCTTCTGCACCTCTAATCTCACTAAAAATGCATCTAAAAAAGCATCCCCGAGTTCGTGGTGTTAAGTTTACTCTATGAGAGGATTTAGCCGTTTGTAGAGCTTATGCTTTTCGTATAAGACAAAACATCAATATTGGTCGAGACATGATTATGGGTTTTGGGGAGAAATTTTTTGCAGTACTATTTGTAAAATCAACGGGAAACACATATATGTGTGAGGCTCAAGAATTGTGCATCGTTTTCAAACAATCAATCATCAAGTCACGCAATTCGTAGGTTTAGTAATGAAAAGTAACCGCAATAAATTGAATGGTAAAGATGCTGATGAAATAATACGTGCAAAGAACACCAGCGATATGGAAAGTATCTAACCGTAAACCTTTCGCTTACGAAGCTTGTTTCAACATTCTTAGAGAGCTCCACATATTCAGCCCCTTGTGCTTCGTAGATGTTCCACCACCCTTCCATTGAATGAGGACGTCAATTAACGAGTTTATAATTTAACAGTTATGTAGTATGCTTTAATTCAATGTGGTTGGTTTAATATAATGTAGTTTGCTTTAAAATAAAAAGGTTCAAATTAGTTATGATAGAACATTGTTGGTGCAAATACAATGACATTTTCATTGATTATATAAACGTAACACAACATAACACCAAACTAAACCATAAAACGACAGTGAATCAGTTCCTACTATAAATCAATCTACTCCACCAAAAAATACTTAGGACATTTCCAGTTTCAAACATGTCTTCTTTTGTAGAAGTGTAGAAATGCATATAAGTCATGCAACCAGGATATAAGCATCTAATAACTCTATGTGGACAATATTTGTTTAGTTGATCTCCTTCTTTACAGTGGTCGTAATATAACTTCTTCAATTTGGCTTTAAGTTTCAAGTTTTTGCATAGTGCTGCTACCTTTTTTTCATCTTCTTTAATCTTCACAACATCATCTAGCGTATGTGGTTCTTCAGGACAATTAGGATTTTGACATTGCAAATACCTGAGCTTTTCTGGTTGTGATTCATTTGCCATTCTGATGCTTGAATAACCTACTTGTGGATACTTAAAATACATCCAGGGGCATTGCATCATACTATAGTCGTCCATGAAACATAGTGGACAAACCTCTTTTACTTTCACACATAATATTTGTTTTTCTTTGCTTTTAGAAAACATGGTTGATGATGTTGGTTGAGAATGATTTCGGGAGTTTGTGTTTAGATCTTTTTTGATAGTAGTGTAGTATTTTATAAGAAAAAATAGAGTCATAGGTAATTCTCAAACATAACCGTTATAAATATTGTCGTTATCCAACAGGTCTCTTTGAATACTCTATAAAATTCATGTGCATAATCCAACTTAACTAGGTGATATTTTTGTCGTTATTAAATGTAACCATGTTAATTGAAGTTTTAATATAAAATATACCGACTAATTGGAAATGGAAGACAAATTTTTGAGTTCTAAAATTTTCTAATTATTTAATTAATATTACCGCTTCATGTGCACAAGATATAAACATTTAGACAGTAGCAACTTAAATAAAGACTTCAATAAAAATTTTGGGCAATCTTTAGGTTCTTGGTTATCTTCATTTGACATATCTGCCACTCAACGCGCTCTTAAACGACTTTTCCTTGGTTTTTGTAACTTGGGTCGTTAACTTCAAAAAAAAAACGAGCCCTTCTTCGCCTTTTAGCAGAACATTTTCCTAGATTAACTTTTAATATTTGTTTTTTTCTTCCCTTTTTAATATTTTCAATTTTTTCTTAATTAGCACATATCTTATCAACAACAACTTCAAGTTTGGCCTCACAAAAAAGTATAATCGCTTTTTGACATTTCAATTGAGGAATTTAAAATACTAGAACAAAACTTAGAAAAGATTTAGTTGAGAAAATTCAAGAAAAACGAATTTTGGTATGAGTTAAGTGTTTGAAAGTAAAATATCATTTATAATAATAAAAAAATATAGCCGAAGACTAGTTATTGTCCGCTAAGCTTCATCCGCCAACATCTCAGTTAATGGTACGCAATTTTACTTTTCGCGATTGTTTTTTTCTTTTTTTTTTTCTTTTTTTTTTTCTTTTTGCCCCTGGTCACATTTTATCATAATGTAAAATCCACTTTGTCAATCCATCTTGCTGACCAAATATACTATCTCCATTTCTAGCAAAGAGATTATTTCTATTTTCGACTTAGAACTGGCTAAACCGAAAAACAATAGTAGTTCTTTTTCAGAAATGGAGTGTCGTATAAGTTGGAAAACTGCATAGGACTTGCCAGATGCATTTGGGCGCGTGAGAGGAGATGGCGTTTGTTGAGATGTGTATGACCTACTAATGCGTATCTCGAAGCAGTGAGTCCTATTCCTATACGAGAAAAGAACAAAAATGAAATAAACACGAGAAATAAATTGGATTGAAGAAAAACCAGGTCTCAAAGATGGCCAACACTCTTCAACGAAGCTCTAGGGTTGCTTTTCATAATGTCCGATCAGCTCTATTCTCTGCTTCGTCTTCAAGATCTTTCTCGTCAGATGCATTGGTAGAGATTAAGGCTGGTGAGATCGGGATGGTTTCCGGTATCCCTCAAGAACATCTCCATAGAAGGGTACTTTTTTCTTACATTTCTCATTTCTCATTTTTAGGGTTTTTGTTCTTATTTCGAAATCCTAAGAACAAATCTTTGAATTAGAGATATGGTTAATCGCTTTGATGCTGAATTAGGGCGAATCTATACTGTTATACACGGGATTCAATTTCTTACAATTATGTTAATCTGGAACTTTTAGCTACGAGGGTTTCGTTAGACCATTCAATTTTGGTTTTATTAAGCCATCTATCTAATATTCACTTATATTTTCTTGTCTGGATCCTGTGAAGTTCATTATCTTTACAAATCATTTTATGTTATTTGCAGGTTGTAATTTACTCACCTGCTAGGAGTGCGACCCAACAAGGTTCTGGGAAAGTTGGAAAATGGAAGATCAATTTCATGTCAAACCAGAAGTATGTTTTCTCATTTGCAATTTTTTTTCTTCTCTTTAAAACCTTTTGTAGGCAGTATATGTAGGTCGAAAAAAAATGATTCTATTTCAACAGTGAAGAGAACTTGTAATGATGCACTTGCAGTAAACAATAGAGCAATCAGTTTAAAACGGACTCATTGTTTGAGTGTAGGATAACTTGAAGACATCATTCTCAGCTAGGTTGATACTATCATAATCGTAGTTATTATCTAGCTAATGTAATAGCGTCATATCTAAACGTTAATCTTAAGCCCACACATTTATAAAATCAAGGACGCCTAGAACACAGAGGTAAGACAGGGCTGTATTCGCAGTATACAAGAGATATTTGATGTGTCAGGGCCTAAAGCTGGCATTGTTAAGAGTGTTTACTGGGTGCAGGCGTCAACCAATTACCAAGTTTAGTTCCTAATCTTGGAACCTATAGCCTAACGGCAATAGTTAGGGATGTTTTTCTAACTACTTTGTCGTTAAATATGTATGCTGAGATTGTTGATAGTTTAGTTTCACGTTTGCAGGTGGGAAAATCCTTTGATGGGCTGGACATCAACTGGGGACCCATACGCTAATGTTGGCGATGCTGCACTTAGCTTTGAAAGTGAAGAAGCTGCAAAATTCTTTGCGGAGAAACATGGATGGGAGTATGTGGTATGTTTGATTACTCCTTGTTTTCCTGAAACTAGTAAAGTCATGGATGTTGTGACTCCCAGAGTTATTTACTATATTTTTCGTCTCTAGTAGAAGAGGTTTTCTTGTATGATTAGTGGGAAATGACTACCTTTGTTTTGCTCTGTACTTAGTTATTTGACTACATATTTGCAAATTCATTAGACTTCTCCATTTAGGTAGTAGATTCCATTGTTTGTATGGTGCAAAACGTTAAATAAGACCTAAAGATTGTCTGTTTGCCAAGATTAAAGTTTTGACAGTAGGTAGAAGATTTGAAACTTTCAACTGTTACGATTTTTATTGTAGTTTGTATGTATTGTGAGTGTACACAAATGTGTAGTTATTTTCCCATTTTGTCATATTCATCTATGCACCTGAAAATGTAACTAATTTCATATCTTCCATATCTGCAGCATTGATCTTGTCTTTTGCACCAGTGAGATTGATTATCCCTGTTCTCAGATACAGACCCAAAAATAGTCGATATATCTGCCAATTTAGCTTCACTCACTTCTGATACGCTGGCTTCCATTTGATTTTCATTCGCTGAAGCTGTTAATGCTGGGTTACATCATTTGAAATTCCAGTTTCATGCAACTTCGCTGTACAAAAGCAATGCTGTTTTGATTTATAAATTGATAATCCTTTCACCTCTACCAATTCCGGGCATTTGATCAAACAGAAATCTACTCAGTGAACTCTGATAGCTGAAGTATCACACACTCTAGTTTTGTTTGTAAATATAATACTATATTGTTGACAATGTTGATGAGGAAATCAGGAAAGAATGAGATACATTATCTTGATTTCATCACCTTCTCATGCTATTTCTCGTGAGCCATATACATTGGATGCTTGGATATCTTTTGTCTTCTATTACTTTATCTTACAACTTACAACCATGTACTTTTCTTCTTTTTCGCTTTGTCAATCATACACTTGATTATCAGGGATAGTACAAATGATTGTAACGTGAAGATGGTGTCTTATTTGTTTTCATGCAAATTGCATTGTCAGCTTCTTTGTGTGATATGGTAAACCAAGACATTTTTATAATCTTTTTTTGTTTTGTTTTGTTTTTTGGTGCAGGTTAAGAAGCACCATACACCACTTTTGAAGGTTTGTTTTCTTCTCTCATTAACTTCATAAACAGAATTATTATAATACACAGGTTATCTATGTGTTATATGATTAGTCTGATTTTGCCTTACTCCTTGTGATGCCATTTGCCTTATGATTAAGATTTTGACTCGAATGGCCTTTTCTCAAAGACCTCATTTTTCATACTAGGTCAGAATGGTTCTTTCATAAGAATCAGTGAATGTGCTGTTTCCTAATGGGGAAGCATTATGAGAGAAAAAGATCTGAAAGCCTATATCCTTCTAAGGACATGTTCAATGTGCATCAGCCCTTTGCAATATTGTTTACCTAAAACACAACTCTCAAGTCGTATGTTCTTGAACTTCTTCACTTGCAGTAATATCTATCTTCAACCGGAAAGGTCCAAGGTTGTACCCCCTCAAGAAAGAAAAAAATGCTTAATTGCAAGAATTGGAAACAAACAAAACAAAAAAATAAACTAGAAAAATCTTTTAAGTTGGAAAATTTCGTTAGGTTTACGACAATCCTTAGCTTACTCGGTTGTTCAAATATAGCGTGTTTTTTAGAAGCTCGACAACTGTAAAATTTCCTTCCTCCTGTGTCTGTAAGTTTTTTTTGACGTGGGTTCTCGTTGCAGGTTAAGGCTTATGCAGACAACTTCAAGTGGAAGGGTCCTCCACCTGCCGAGGAAAAATAATTTGTTTGTACTTTTCTTGATTATTGATATGTGCGTGCTTTGTGTATGAGCTTATAGGAATCGAGAAGTGAATTTAACAATACAGAACAAAACCAAAACAAACGGGCTTGTTCTCCTTCGAATTTGTTGTTGTTTTTAGTTGTATTTCTTTGTCTTCTGCTAATAACGGTTAAATCTGCTTCTTATTCGCTCACAACAAGCTTTAATAAATAGAAACTGGCAGAACTTAACTCCTCTCTGTAATGGAGCCCGAGTCGCCTGACTTATCATTTCTCTAGTTTCTGTCTTTCATATTATATTTGGTACATAAAAGAAACAAGATGTGTAATAAGGTCTTGAATTGCACTCAGAAGTGCCTTTCCTAACAGGATCTTTTTTCACTACACCACAGACACTGAATTGTAGGCGGATTTCAGACTTATATGTTGATTTCAGCTGTTATTTTGAGGGAATCATTTGAATCCAGGCAGAGTTCAAAACAGGGGTGACCACTGATGCTATTGATTCTACAGAAGCTCATCCGTGCGGATGATCTATCAATATTTGAATGCTGTGAATGAGACTCGAAATTAGAAGTCTAATGCCCGAAGGGCTTCTTTAGTTGTTACCCATCTCACTGAAGCAATCTCAATTGGTTGTTTGTTTCTTAAGGGCACCAATCTCAATCTCAATTGTTTATAATGTCGTATGAATGGCCATGTGCACGCATGTTCGAATGTTCTTACACATGGTATAGTCATCATCGAAACCTCGATCAAGTCAACCAAAGATGTAGAATAGTTCATTTCACTAGTTCTCTTTTTTCCAATCTCTCTTTCTCTAGAAATCAGTGCAAATGGCTGCTTGGCTGGCTGTTGCTCGTCAAGCAGCTTTTGTAACAAGAGGCGAAGTACCATCTCTAACAACAGTATCATCGGCAAGTCAAGCTTCAAAGCTAATCCAACGACGTGGTCTGGCCAGTGGTGAAGGTAAATAACACAAATCAAGTTGAATTATCCTATTCTGTTTTGCCTTGGCAATCTCATAGTGATTTTAGATTTCACAAAAGGAAACAATAGTTCGATCTTTGATGAGATCACATTTTTTTATACTTGTACAAGTAGTGTAGTTTCAGATGAGCTAAGACAATTTTAGAACCAAAACACTTAGGGATTTGGATCTCCAAAATATCGATCACAAGTAGGACTTGGTCATATAAAAACTTTCAGGTTTTGTATCCACCTCCAATTAAACATGAAAATCCTTCGTCCAAATACTATCACCATTCTTGTTTCTCCTCACCGTGTAGCAATGGTTGATTTAGAGAAGGAACAGCGATTTGAATTTAAGTTTTTGTTTTGGGCTGCTAGCTAGTAAAAAAACTACAAATTTCCAATGGATAGCTGCATATTTTTTACTGAAAGTCTGAAAGATAGTTCATTTCTTCTTTCAGATCACCAGGGGACACTAAAGGTGAAATTGGGGTCGGAAATAAAAAATAACGCAAAAGAAGGTCGCCTAGCTCTTTATTGTGTAAGTCTCGTTTCTCGTGTATATAGATCACGAGGTTGTAGTGCCCGCCATTATTATCATAGCTGCTACAGGGGTACCAATGAAAATTGTCTAGTTTTGCATGGATTTGGCAACTCCCATTGAGTTTGGTATCCCTTGTAGCAGTGATTAATGATTATCATGCGAGTCCAAAACTTAGTCTGCCACTAACTAAAACCCTCTGAACAAGACCATAATTTCATTTCCTGTGAGATTCATGTTACTACATTATGGGGGCATATTATCTAGATTTTTTGTTTGTAAAGTGTCTAAAGCTTAGTAAGCTAGTCTCTGATGTCAATTTTTTTTGACTCATCTGGATTTGACTCAATGTGCCTGTTTTTGAGTCAGATATGACTCAAATGACTCAAAAATATGCGAGTCAGTACCTTTATCCCATGAGTCAGGGACAATTTATTTCCTGATTCGAACGGGTCTGAGTCAGGTCGCAAGTCAGATCTAAAACGGTCTGACATCTGACTCGTGCCGAGTCAAGCACCTAGTTACATCCAGACACCGAGTCAACAGAAAACAAACACAGTCTCTTGATGTTAGAAAAGAACTGTACGGACTTAGAGATACAAAAGAAGAGCATGATCCGAAACATCAAGCTCTCAAAGAAACATTACAAAAGAGCACAATAATAAAGCCACCTTATTTTCTTGCAGTTTCTATTCTCTTACGCAGCTACTTGGGGATTATTTTTCCATTATAGTCAAACTCCTGCGGAAAGAAGTAAAAGTAACAAAGAGTGGGTCGAAAGAGAAGAACAACAGAAGGAAGAGATACTTGTTTAGTATTGTTATCACCTGCGTGGAAGCTATTTACTATTTTATGGATTGAAATGTTTACGATCAATTACCTTACACCGGCGTTACCGGATGATGCGTATTATTACATGTCACACTAGCTAATTATTGTTATTTTTCACACAAAGCACATAAAGCAACTCATAGCTCGCACACAGCAGAAGCTTGAGTTCCGGTGCACTTGTAAAATAAGGCAACGGAGAAGAACTCTCGAGTGAGAGAGGTGATACTTATATATTTTTAAGCCCTCTGCTGAGTCAGTTTTGTAGTTTCTCGCTTTTGCATTCTTGCTGTCTGTTGTGAATCAAAGGTTAAACATAAAAATTCGGCGTACTGAGGTCATTCGCTTTAGTGACCATTCTAGACTTAGAAAATGAGCTGATTCATAATTTTAAACCATATGTCTACTGATCCAGCTTCTCACTCTTGATTGCATTCAAGAAAGTCTTATATGCTACTCTTTTTCCTTTGAACAGATAGCAAACTTCTTTACTGGCTAAGAAAAAAATGCCAATGCCTATAAGACGCTCTTGTTATGTAGGCTGCGCATGGACGGATGTCCTTTATCTTTTGGAAAACACAATCTGTCTCCCATAAATATATTCTTAATTTTTGCCCACGACATTGCTATCGTGAAGAGACATTCGGTTAATATGGGTTCTCACTTTGTAGAAGAAAATCAAACTTTTGATAAAGCACGACAAGACAAATCCATAAATCAAGCTTTACCCTTTTGCGACAAAAGAAAAATGAAGCCAAGGCATTTCTCAGATTTCGCGTCGAGATTTTGCCACCTTTATTTACCTAGAAAGTTCTGGGAACGATCACAAAACTATTAAAATTCTGGTTTTCAGAGATGTCGCTTTCCACACGTAACAATATAATTTTGGTTCAATTTTTCAATTTTCATCATCTATTTTGGGTGACAGAAAACTTAAAAACCCTCCTTTGGTTTTGATTGATTATCTTTCTATGGCGACCAACTAATCGTTTTATGTCATTCTCAAAACTTTGTTGTCATTTGGCTTTGCTTGATGTTGAGATTATTAGTCTCACATTGTCTGGGCATCTAAGATCCTGCGGTTTATAATCCCTTAGGGCCTCTCCACTCATTGCCAATTGGTTTTGAGTTGGATGCCCGTATTCTAACATGGTATCAGAGCTAATCCCAGACCCAGACCTGCATACGCCGGGTGTAGTCCGAATTATGTGGGACTATTGTCCTTTCACACTTGATTAGTTGAATGTTACTTTCACAGGGTAGCTATAGCATCATCAATACCAACTACTAATCAATATCAACATTTATTTGTCGTAGCTGTAGATGCCTCTATTATGAGCAAAATAACACAATAATGGAAGAAAGAACAACAGCCAAGTTTGAGAAGAACCTGAAACCGGAGGCAGAAAATCTGAGACCACCTCAACCCTAGTAGGGTATATGCATTTTTTGTATATTCCTTTTATTGGGTAGTTGGGTATATGTGTTGGAACCGTAATAATGAAACTACAATCATTAGATGAATCTGGTTGTACTGAAAAATAATCAACTAATTGACAACAACAACTTGACACACGAGGGCAGAGCCACCTGCTCAGCAAATTGTCCTTAACACATTAGTCCGCGGGTACTCCTCAAGAATAAGAGATGCTATACCCCATCAGCGGAGATGTGTCCAGGATAGAACTGCCCGATATAGACTGTATAAGCACAATACAATCTACCCAATTACGAACTCAGCAGCAAGGATTTGGAAGGAAGATATGCAATCACTGTTGCGGAAAACCAAAGTGAAAAGATGGACAAAAGAAGAAGAAAACGTAGCCGCGTCTAGCCCACACTAAAAAGAGAAATTCGATTTTATATTTATAAGACAAAGTTGCTTGAAAATTAAGCTAACTCGCCAAAAATAAATTCAAGTAAACACGCGCATCTCGCATGGGTTAGAACAATTTTTTTTTGGCTCCACCTATCCCACCCTCGTTTGTCAATATATCCATAAGACAATGGTTATATAGTTTAACCTCTTTAGTTTTTTCCACAATGTGGGACTAAAGGATCATTTCATTCACTCATAAAATGAGTAAGTATCCTTAGACCCTTAGGTCATTAGATCAAACCACACCAAGAACAAAAATTCTTTTAATTAAAACTCATTTTCTCCAACAATATGCACCCAAGCGATACATTAACTGTGCCAGATTGATAATACCTGCTGCATTATGTTTTATCATGTCCTAGTCGAAATAACCCAAAATCATTCACTGCGAAAATTGTTCATCCGGTTGTTTTTCATAAACTCAAGATGGATGTACAAGAGAATGTGCAAGTAATGCGTAGTACGTAGTAGTGGCCAGTAGGTTCAGACGCATATTCAGCGCCTAAAGAGAAACGTAAAAGTGCGTTGCATTGTCACTTGTGAATCCTTTTACCATGTTGTTGTCGCTGTCTTTGATTCCTGTACCATGTTATCTAATACGTATACCATGTTCTATTTGCATACGCTGTAAAGTTCGACAAGAAATGTGAAATAAACCAAAGGGGCTAAGCGAATCATTCTCTTTTCTTGACTAGTACCTACTAAATAGTGTACTGTATTCCTTGTATTCTTCTTTTAAGCTGGGAGAAAAATAATTCTCACAGAATATACAGGTAAATGAAAAATGATGCCAGGAGATAAACTAACAAGGACAGGAGTCACAGGGAGGATTCTACTAGATCGTGTGATATATATGCTGATATGGTCAGGTCAAATATACACAATAATGATTTTATTCACTGCCTTAACGTTTTCGTCATCTAGCACTGGATTCATTTAACTCGAGTTCAATTATGCTTTTGCTTTTGATGCAAGTTTGCTGAGTCAAGTTTGGACTAAAAAATAAGCAAGCTAGCCAATTATGGTATGAGCTTCCTCTTCTCACCTTTACTTTTTCTCTGGCACATCTGGATTTTAGAAAGTCATTCTAAGTATGCGAATATGTGCAGTAGTTGGATTTGTTCCAATAGAGGGGCGTTCATCGTTTGGATTTGTTATAACAAATAATCTGAGAAGGAGTGTTCATCGTTTTATTAAAGAAGGCTATTATTGGGGTGTCACATTCCAATAGAGGGGCGTCACCTAACAAGACAAAAACGGGTTACCCGTAAGTAATTTTAAAAACCACTTATCCAAAATAATTTTATAATGACTAAACAACCCTCATTTAATTAGATTAGATTAATGATTTTGGTTTATAGAGATGGAAAATTCAAGTTAGGGTTATGGGTTTTTGGAGGGAAGAACAAAAGAGAAGAAAAAATATATTTTTTTGAAAAACCTAAATTTTGGTCACGAAGAGATAAATTTACGGCTAGGTGATGATGAAATTCTAACCGTAATTGAGGAAAATTAGGAAAACAGAATTGAAAAAAAAAAAACATTTACGGTTGGGTCATAAGAAAAACCAACCGTAAAAAATTTACTTACAGCTAGGTTATAAATTTATAATACCAACCGTAAATTATTTTATGCTATTTATTTAGCGAAAATCAAAGAATTTTTCTTGGTATCGCATATACGAAACATGAATAAATCTTCACGGTTATTTATTTTTCCTAAAAAATCTTAACAAAATCAGTGTCAATAATGGGTTTACACTGTTTGACTATCCTTTATCTAACCGTCACTTAGATGGATACGTGTTCATGATAATCTTTTAAGTCTTAAGACTCATTTATCTCAAGCATAAGATAAGATCGGCTAAATATATGGCGGGTCAGCCATTATCTCGTATATTTGACTAGGTATCACCGGGGCCTTACGGCCCCGGCTCAACCTCCCATGGTTTTGAAAATAATTTAATGCATTTATTTTATCTTTCTATATTCATGCATTCACAAACAAAGACTACAGTACTTATTTTTTTGATATTGTTTAAGCTTTGTCAGCTCGTGTTTTTATCTTTTCTTTTCGTTATAAATATATATGATCCCATTGTAATGGCATTTAATATATTTTTTAGGTTCATAAACCTCAATCAGATAATACTGCGAAAACGTCATCTCGTGCCACTACTGTTATACATGTGTACACTATTCCGACTCATATTTTTCATGGGTATCCATCGGTTTTCTATTGATAAAATAAGGGCGTTGTGTGTAGGGTATATTTTGTTGTACCGTTCCTAATATTTGTTGATTGATAACGCTCTGTTCTTTATCTATTGAACTATTTTGATGCGAAGTTGGAACAATCTTGTTGTGTAGAGATATTTTTGTCTTCATATTGTTCTCCAAAACCATATCTTTTATTATTCTCAAACTTCGGTTGTTGTAATACGAAAACTTTGTTATGTGATAATATAGCGCGAGAAGGTGATAGTAAGAGTATTTAAGGTTTTTAATGGTGTGGGATAGCATTGTAGGCGTTGATTTTAGGTTAGTTAAGCGGTTATCATTGATCTGATGTGTTAAATTCAATGACAGTCAAATAAAATGTTATCTTGATATCACGTTATTCACTAACGTAAATGATTCGACGTACATCTCACCCGACAAATCCTAAGTTTATAATAGTTTAGGTTTGAATATATGGTTATTCAATTAAAGTTGAACAATCACCTATATCAAATCATTTTAGTATTTGAATCGCTTTTTTAATGTTCGTCACTTTCTTCATCCGACAGAATATGAAATCATTTGAACCGTCTGATGTTAAATCTTCAACATCAATTGATATGTACACGAACAAAGACACATGCAATTAACCTCGGATCTACTTACATACATGTCTAAAAGTATAAGACTAACGAAGAATTCGGTAGAGAAGTGATATGTTGAAACTAAAATATCTATAGTTAGATCCACAAGCTCGATGAAAGTGTCAACAACCATAACGGTATCTGAGATGTTTATATTTCCCAGTACATTTATTTTTTTACCGCATTTCTTAAGACAATGAACCTTTTGAATAGTTTGAACCTTTTGTTTGATCAAATAAATTTTGTCAACAATGTAGAAGCAAATAATTTAGTATGAACCATAATAACATGAATATTCAAACTTGACGGTACATATCAGTGGATCTTTTGCAAATCTTGGAAAGTCAAACCTCTGCTGGGTAATTCGTTAATTATAATATAATAAGAATAAAAAAGATTTGAAGTTGACATCAAGAAAATTTTAGGAACAACTAAACTTGAAACTACAGATCAGTAGATGTTGTGTATTTTTGGGAAATACATCTGTTTTGAACGACTTGTTTTGCAAGGCGTGCTTCTTGAATAACATATGTACATAGTTTTTTAAAGTTAAAATTAAATAGTAGTGCAATTCGGTTATACCTACCAACATAAAACACCAATATCATGGATTTACGTGCATTTGATGGAAAGATGTTCGCTCCGCCACTATAATTTTCTCCATGATTGATTGATCTGTTCATCCAATGCCCTCGCCATGAAACATCTCGTATGTATATATTGATTACTCGTTAATTTAGACAGATTATATATAAATAACTTGAAGAGGTGATGAATGAGTAACTTGCTCATATTCTAGAGCGATTCAAACAGGAATGATGCATTAACTTCTCTTTGTTCATCCATTGGGTTGTTGTTGCCAATGTTCGTGCTTCTCTCTCCCAACTTGTTTTCTGTGCAGATGATCGGCATGCCAACCGCTACCGGTTCATAAAATCACCAAAACTATTACGTTATCAAGTTATACGCCTAGAAAATAATTACACTACCTGTATATATTTACCACATGCATAATAATACATTGACAGTTTAACAAACATGTGTGTATTTATTACGTGCATAATAATACATTGACTCTTTAAGAACATTATCTCTAGCAATAATATAATACATTAACTCGTGTAGATAACACATCTAAATCCGGTTATCTTGTTTGCAAAAGGTACGTTTCTACGTTGGAATATTTTCCTTGTCAATTAATTACTTTTGGTACACTTTTTGTTGTCTTTGTATTTCAAGATGTCTCCTCTTCCCTATCGCCATTTTATCATCGAGGTTATAGAAAACGATGTCCCGGTAGCAAATCCGTTACATAAACTCGGGCAAAGCAACAGAAAACACACACTCGAACACACTTATTGGGTTTTTTATTATGGGATAAAATTCACATAAAGCAATATCGCATAATAAACAAAAAAATGAACACACATATCCACACACACGGCAAGGAGCACAACAAAGCAATGGAAGCACGGGTGCGAAGAAACAATCAAACCTAAAATAAAAAACACACAAAAATAATTTGAGGTCACCCACTTAACAAATTTTCACAATATTAAGAACCATTTATTGTTCAATTAGAAAATAATGAGGACTCACACTATCTCCAACTTCTCCCTAAATATCAAGTCAAGGTTTACTACAATTAAAATTTCTCGGTAACATTCCTCGAAACAATGAGATTTTCAAAAACCCACATTTGGGGATACCCCACAAACTGGTGTATACTTTTGTTAGAATAACCAATTTTTTCAATGCAGATTGTTGTAGCCGGTATTGAAAATGGCGGTATCCCCAGATTTCCCCACCATTTCAAGAACCCACATGTGGGGATATAGACAAAATAAAAATATTTAGAAGTAATTCCTTTTAATTTATTTTTTTTAAGCATTTTGAAGTAATTCTCATAACCTCTTATCCATATATATATTTTTAATGATGAACTACTCTTGTTTTTTTAAATTATTATATTGATTTTTTTTAATATTATTTATAAAAAGGAAAAAAATCTTGATTTTTTTCCCCATATTCGGCGGGAATGTCGTGCTGATTATAGACAGTCGGCATGGATAACTGATGAATACCAGTCGAATATGGTAAAAAAAATCTCAAAAAAATCACGGTTGACTATACCGACCATGTCCAAAATTTTAACGATGCAATCGACATGGTTTAAAAAAATATTCTATGTCGGTCAACATTATTTAATGTAATGAATACCATATTGATTGTTGTTAACCAAGAATACCATACACTTTTGGCATAGTATTCAACAAAAATACAGTGCTGGCTGTATATCATGACGTCAGCATGGTATTCATCAATATCCCGTTGTTGATGGTGCTTTTTGGAAAAAAATTGGAAAAAATAAAATTCGATAAGGAAAATAATTTTGAAAAGGGTGATTTGGATTTTTTGTACTTTTAAGATATCTCTTATCAGGATACAAAGGATGGGAATAAAACTAATATCACTCTTGAAAATTGACCAACCTTTTATACATAACTCCCAACACAAAAATAGTATTGCAAGATCTGTCACTCATATTATTATCAACCGAAGCGAATGAAAGGAAGCTACGGAATTGATTACCATGTATCACAAACAATGCAGTTAGCTAGTAACTTATAAGAACCATCTTCTCCTCGGTCATAACAAATTTAGTTACATCACGGTGAAGACGGTTCATATAAGTTACTAACTAATTATACACATTGAATCGTACCACGGGGGAGTTACTACTTGTTCCTGTGAGTATCTCCTCAATTGATGTAACTGGTAACTTTTAGAACTTCCATCTCTTCGCTTATAACAACGCTCTTATTCACCAAAGAAAAGGCAGTTTTAAAAGTTAAATTTAACCATTTCCAAAATTAAGATATTTGAAAATAAATGTAGGCAATCGCTTGCATTAATAACATCAGAAGGATTCAAAAAAGAAATTGAGCCTAAGCAGCAGAGAAAAAGGCAGGCGAAAGACCTCCTCTTCTGTACTGTAAAAAGATGAGACAACTAAATAGTATTGCAACACCGTAGCTAATAAAACATATCATGGTTTCTTGAAGGTAATATCTAATTATCTTCACTGATAATCAAAACTCCTGATACGAATACAACGCCAATGGGATAATGACAATTACAAATTCGATGTATGTTAGGGTTGCAAAATACTTACCTCTTCCCAGCTTCTTTTTCCATTTTTTCGAATTATCATCTCCATAGTAGATTTCGCAATTTGGTATACATCTATTGATATTGGCCAAACATTAAACATGAAACGACAAACATCACTTAATTGCAAGGCTTGATATGAAGATAAAATTTTCAAATTTGTATTTTACGTTACTGACTTCACACAATGTGCAAAATAGGGAACTGGGTTTTATCGGTGTTCACTTAGGAATGGAAAATAGGGAATTGTGTTCAAGAATTCATATATAGGAAAATTCATTATGGTGTTCACATAATTTCTTATCCATTTCACCTTAACCAAAATAAGAACTGCATGCGTAGGAGCCTCATGCCCCTAGAAAACAGTAAGAGCACACGAATTCAAACTTGCATAAAGAATTATGTCAGCCAAATTATACATATTTATGTAAGCATATCCCACAATGTAGTGACACATGAAAAGTGTCAAACTCACTGTATAACCATCTTTTCTGCAATAATCAAAACGGTGAACTCACTGTGGCTTGGCTTTGTCTGGCCCGCAGCAGTGCATTTTTGATCTGATGTGACGTGGCTTCGCCGTGCCCCCTCGCTTAGGATTTTGGATTTGGCGTTGCGAGGAGAACGATGCATTTTTTATTTGGTGTGTCATGGTTTCGCCTCGTCCTGTCTTCTAAGATTAATTCTTGATTTAGCGCAGCATGGCAGAAGCCCCACCCATCAGTATGTATTAAACCATCTTTTTCTTTTGACAGAATAGACATGTAATGAATTTTTAATATTACGCAGGAGTCTATCATCAGGGGCGGAGCCAACCTATTGAAAGGGTGTGCAGTTGCACCCCCTTCCCAGCTGACTCCAAAGCCCATTTTAAGCCTTTTAAGAATATTTTTTTTTATAGTTACGCCTGTCTTAGCATTCCCTAAGATTTTTGGTTGCACCATAGCAAATTTTTGCATTCCTTCCCATGATTCTTGGCTGCGCCCCTGTCTATCATGGAGATTTTAGTATAAATCTCAAGTTAATGTAGATATTAATGTTGTGGGTATGGAAGTACTGTAGGCACCCGGTTTTATGTTGCCGATCACCGGTCAACAAAGGCAACTCGGCCAAGGTCCATGGTCAGTCAGTCACCGAGTCAGAACAGCTGAGTCATCATGTCAGCTGAGTAATCTGAATGAGTTAGGCATGTCAGTTCTGTGAAACTGTCATTGCAAATTCCTATTCTATCTTCTTTTGTAATCGTCACAAATTTCTTTCCCTATAATTTCAGTTCAAAACAATTCACACAATTTGTACTCTCTATGTATTGATTTCATTCATACATTCTATCATTCCCATTAATGACAGTTAATATTTGCATACTCATTTTTAATATTTGCATACTCATTTTTAATTTTTTTTAAAAACTATCCTGTGAACTTTTTTTAGTTACTCATTAATAATGCATAAATGTAACAAAGATTAGTTTTGCCTTCCAGTTACCACAAATTACTAAAGAGGTAAAATACTACCAAACTTTCAAAAGAAATTATCGTAAAAGTGGTGTGAGAAGTCAACCGATCAAGAGCAGATCCTAACAAAAAATGAGTGGATTTTCACCGATGGATACTGCAAAGTTTTATGTGAATATAAAGCGCAAAACATACCAAGAATAACTTGAAAAATAAATCAGTACTACTATACCTCAAGTTTCGTAGAAGGAGTTCATTCTCTATTTAGGTATTTCATTTTTAACCATCATTGCTTCCAAAAATTACTGTGTAACCTGATTCTTTGCCTCTAGACAATGTGAGCTTCTCAAGTCCTGTTCAGAAATGCGAGTGAAGCATATTCAAGATAACATCTGAAATTTTAGATCAACGGAAAAACATAAAATAAATATAAACTTCACTTAGTCTTCAGAACTAAACGGTGGTTCAGGATCACCTTTAAGTTATTCTTCGATTCTGTTGTACTATTTTGCATGACCCAGCTCGACTTGAGATCCAACAGTAGGCCTGATCCACAGGACTGATTTATGACCCGACGGGAAAGGATAGAGCCATGTGTTCCTTCCCTAAAGATACCATTACCGAGTTTGCAGCTACTAAATATAGCTGATCCACTGCTCGAACCACACGGAGTGCCTGATAAAACACAGCAATTCTGCAAACATTATAAGACAGTTCAATTGAAAATACATCAAACTCAAGACTACTAAAATAAACTGCAAATACATAAAAGGGAAGAGTGGCCCCTATAGCTGTAAAACCATATATTACCATAAAGCAAGTGAGCAGAAACTACTGGTACATTGACTAAACCTTTTACTTCGGGTTTAATCGTACTAAGCAATAGATGAAGAAGATTCGCTCTTGTAGTACTATGTGAGCAGAGGTTCAACAACAATATCCAACTTTTTGTAACCGAGAAATAAATGTTATAACAACTACGAATTTTCCGGCTTCTTGTAACATATCCATGTAAACAAAAAGAATACAGCTCTTATCTGAAAAAGAAAACGACCAGCTTGTCATAATATGTGCAACGGAATCGAATTTATAACTAACTCTTTAAATTCCTTCCAATCTTAGTTTATCTTGGTGAGTTTTGCCGAAAACTCACTCAGAGAAGTCGATGAAAAGTTACATGCCAATCAGTCATGTGTACGTCATTAGAAATTCCGTAGAATAAACCAAACAAACAATAGTTAGTACCAAATCAACAACGAACAATCATAAGAAATATGATGAAAGAAGCCGTAACTTTGAATCTTCGAAAATCATAGATAGTGTAAATCCCCTGTAGAATTAACCAAAAATTGTAAATCCCCTATAGAATTAACCAAATATTAATAGTGAAAAATCCAAAATAGTTCGAGAGCCCAAAACTACAGAAAGAGAAATTTACCATAGAGCATTTGCTGGGTTGTATGAAGCTAAAGCCTCGATAAATTTTTACTCAAAGCCATTGAAGAGAACAGAGACAAAGAATCCGCTATCGCAAACAGTCAACAGAAAAATTGGGCTGTCATTCTTGCTACTGTCAGTACTATCGCTATTATTACCACCTGGTACTGTAAAAGCTTCAGCAAAAGTTATGGTGGCTTTGAGTGTGGTTACCAACATGCACGAATTGGATGTACCCTTCATCTAGCACCCAGCTTCCTTCACCAGGATAGCATAAATCTAAATGAAAGATACTATAAAAACAATCACCTTTCTTATGACTAATCACGGCAAGACTTTGATGTAGCACTCAAAAATCAAGATTAGGTTATAGATGAAAAAGAAAAGCATTACCCTTAATTAGTTTAAAAATGGAGCTTTTATGTTTGAATTATTCAATACGAATCATGAAGAAGCTTTAGATCAAACATAGTAGTACTTCGTCCATTACTTGAAAGTAGCTGATTCACGCAAAAAGAAACAAAAGACAGTGAAAAGTTAGAGAAGTGCTGCTCAGGAAAGAAGATCGATGATACTTCCATAGTGCTCAACGTAGAGCACATGAGCGACCATAACAAAAATTAAGAAAATGATCAACCACAAAAACAATATCCTCAAGAACAAATGTTCATTAGTATCACGGGCATAAATATTCCTTAACGGAGGTGTCATTAGTCTAACAAATGATCAAGTGAATATTATTCTTATTTTAACACATCCATAGTGCCCAACTTAGCTGTTGGTTTACCAAGCCACTTAGCCAGACCATGATTGCCATTTAACGTGGATGCAAGAACAAATCTCAGCCTAACCCATGAACATGATCAGATTTTCTATTTGTAGCTTCCATTAGCTGCTATATGCTAATACAGGTCATCTCATTGCTTTTAGTTTTAGTTCAATCACCTGTAATGAAATTAAGAACCCTAACTGTAAATTCCTTGTAGAATGAAACTAAAAAAAAAAAAAGGAACCCTAGCCGTAAAAGTCTCCGTAGAATATACCAAACAAACAATAGTTAGTACCAAATCAACAACGAACAATCATAAGAAATATGATGAAAGAAGCCATAACTTTGAATCTTCGAAAATCATAGATAGTGTAAATCCCCTGTAGAATTAACCAAAAATTGTAAATCCCCTATAGAATCAACCAAATATTAATAGTGAAAAATCCAAAATAGTTTGAGAGCCCAAAACTACAGAAAGAGAAATTTACCATAGAGCATCAACTTCTAGAACGAATAATCATTGAAACACTAATAATGCCTGGTATTGTTAAAAGACCTCACCTGTAGCAAAACGAAACCCTAATTACTTCAAATTTTGGCTTTGGAATGAAAACTCAACAAAAACAAAAATTTAATTTCTATTGGTTGGGTCTATATGCATATCGTTGTATCTGGCCGAGAAATAAATAAAAAGAGAATGAAAAAAAAGAAGAATTAGATGAAACATAACCTTATTTTGGCTTCAAAAAAGAGACATTCACTACAAAATTCCATCAACAGTACATGATAGAATTTGAGTGTCAATAAAATATGAAGAATCGTACCTTGGTAATCTTGTGCTGTGTATTGCAAAACTACCCTGGATATCCTGTACTTCGTCCTAGAAAAGAGTCTTGGGTTGATGTTCAGTATATGCAATCTTGGGTTGATGTTCTTTTATTGTCAGAACACATAAATCAAGAATTGATAGAACTGCTTTTATTGTAAATCTGAGGTGTTTCGTATAAATCAAGAATTGATAGAATTGTTTTTGTGGGAAGTCTCGTTTTGTTTGATTTTTTCTCCCATCGTTTTAAATAAGTGTGGCCCCTATCATTCTCATAGTCCAAGTCATAGCTTGATCAGATGATTATGACCACGGATCATAGATAGGTCCCCTCATCAAATCATGTCCATCTAATGACTCTCAAATCTCAAAGTCAAAGACCACCTTTTTTTATAACAGTGACATCAACTTCTAGAACGAATAATCATTGAAACACTAATAATGCCTGGTATTGTTAAAAAGACCTCACTTGTAGCAAAACAGAAACCCTAATTACTTCAAATTTTTCCTGGAATGAAAACTCAACAAAAACAAAAATTTAATTTCTATTGGTTGGGTTTATATGCATATCATTGTATCTGGCCGAGAAAGAAATAAAAAGAGAATGAAAAAGAAGAATAATTAGGTGAAACATAACCTTATTTTGGCTTCAAAAAAGAGATATTCACTACAAAATTCCATCAACAGTACATGATTGAATTTGAGTGTCAATAAAAGATGAAGAATCGTACCTTGGTAATCCTGTGCTGTGTATTGCAAAACTACCCTGGATATCCTGTACTTTGTCCTAGAAAAGAGTCTTGGGTTGATGTTCCGTATATGCAATCTTGGGTTGATGTTCTTTTATTGCTGTAACCTAAATCAAGAACTGATAAAACTGTTTTTATTGTAAAACTGTGAGGTGCTTTGTATAAATCAAGAATTGATAGAATTGTTTTTGTGGGAAGTCTCGTTTTGTTTGATTTTTTTCTCCCATCGTTTTAAATAAGTGTGGCCCCCTATCATTCTCATCCGTCCAAGTCATAGCTTGATCAGGATGATTCCGACCGTAGGATCGTGGTCCCCACAAATCCTGTCCATCTAATGACTCTCAAATCTCAAAGTCAAAGACCACCTTTTTTTATTGATTTCATGTATTGATTTCATTCATACATTCTATCATTCCCATTAATGACAGTAACCACCAACTCCTCTTAGCTGCAATACCCCATTGGTTTCAGCTCTACAATCAACTACACAACCACCACAATTGCACACTTCAACTATTCCCAAAAGAAATACAAAATTGTAAGTTAGTTCGAAACATTGAACTTGAGGCACATAAGCAAGATTGAGTACTTAGGACAAAGTGGGCGCTCTATCTCGCTTTGACTGCCATTAGTGCTAATTTATTGTGACCCAAATGAAATCTAAGGTGTGAAAGTGAGTTCAACCTAATTTGGAGGCTTTGATTACTCCGCCATCTAACTTCTTTTGTTATTCACTTGTCAAGAGTGTACGCATAAATGGTAGCTAATATTTGCATACTCATTTTTAATTTTTTTTAAAAACTATCCTGTGAACTTTTTTTTGTTACTCATTAATAATGCATAAATGTAACAAAGATTAGTTGTGCCTTCCGATTACCACAAATTAATAAAGAGGTAAAATACTACCAAACTTTCAAAAGAAATTATCGTAGAAGTGTTGTGAGAAGTCAACCGATCAAGAGCAGATCCTAACAAAAAATGAGTGGATTTTCACCGATGGATACGTAAAGTTTTATGTGAATATGAAGCACAAAACATACCAAGAATAACTTGAAAAATAAATCCACTACTATACCTCAAGTTTCGTAGAAGGAGTTCATTCTCTATTTAGGTATTTCATTTTTTACCACCATCGCTTCCAAAAATTTTGTGTAACCTTATTCTTTGCCTCTAGACAATGTGAGCTTCTCAAGTCCCTGTTCGAGAAATGCGAGTGAAGCATATTCAAGATAACATCCGAAATTTTAGATCAACGGAAAACATAAAATAAATATAAACTTCACGTAGTCTTCAGAACTAAACGGTGGTTCAGATCACCTTTAAGTTATTCTTCGATTCTGTTGTACTATTTTGCATGACCCACTCGACTTGAGATCCAACAAGAGGGCCGATCCACAGGATCGATTTATGACCCGACAGAAAGGATAGAGCCATGTGTTCCTTCCTAAAGATACCATTACCGAGTTTGCAGCTACTAAATATACCGATCCACTGCTCGAACCACACGGAGTGCCCGATAAAACACAAGAATTCCCGCAAGCATTATAAGACAGTTCAATTGAAAATACATCAAACTCAAGACTACTAAAATAAACTGCAAATACATAAAAGGGAAGAGTGGCCCCTATAGTCAGTAAAACCATATATTACCATAAAGCAAGTGAGCGTAAACCGACATCGGGTACATTGACTAAACCTTTTACTTCGGGTTTAATCGTACTAAGTAATAGATGAAGAAGATTTGCTCTTGTAGTACTATGTGAGCAGAGGTTCAACAACAGTATCCAGCTTTTTGTAACCGAGAAATAAATGTTATAACAACTACGAATTTTCCGTAACTTCTTGTAACATGTCCATGTAAACAAAATGAATACGGCTCTTATAAAAAAAGAAAACGATCGCCTTGTCATAATATGTGCAACGGAATCGAATTTATAACTAACTCTTTAAATTCCTTCCAATCTTAGATTATCTTGGTGAGTTTTGCCGAAAACTCACTCAGAGAAGTCGATGAAAAGTTACATGCCAATCAGTCATGTGTACGTCATTAGAAATTCAAGAGATATCTGTGCAAATGATTTGAGTGATCACAAAAGCACCAGAAATACAGAGTTGCTAATTTGTGATGGGCTCCATGATAAGAAGGGCCAATTCTAATGGCTTCTTTGCACTGAAGAAATGCATCTAGAATACGACCTAAATATTCGAATACAGGGCTTTTGTTGCCATGATAAGACGCATGACTAACTGTCCATTGCATTTGCTGGGTTGTATGAAGCTAAAGCCTCGATAAATTTTTACTCAAAGCCATTGAAGAGAACAGACAAAGCATCCTCTATCGCAAACAAATCAACAGAAAAATTCACGCCATTCTTGCTACTGTCAGTACTATCGCTATTATTACCACCTAGTACTGTAAAAGCTTCAGCAAAAGTTATGGTGGCTATGAGTGTGGTTACCAACATGCACGAATTAGATGTACCCTTCATCCAAGACCTGCCTTCCTTCACCAGATAGCATAAATCTAAATCAAAGATACTATAAAAACAATCACCTTTCTTATGACTAATCACGGCAAGACTTTGATGTAGCACTCAAAAATCAAGATTAGGTTATAGATGAAAAAGGAAAGCATTACCCTTAATTAGTTTAAAAATGGAGCTTTTATGTTTGAATTATTCAATACGAATCATGAAGAAGCTTTAGATCAAACATAGTAGTACTTCGTCCATTACTTGAAAGCAGCTGATTCACGCAAAAAGAAACAAAAGACAGTGAAAAGTTAGAGAAGTGCCGCTCGGGAAAGAAGATCGATGATACTTCCATAGTGCTCAACGTTGAGCACATGAGCGACCATAACAAAAATTAAGAAAATGATCAACCACAAAAACAATATCCTCAAGACCAAATGTTCATTAGTATCACGGGCATAAATATTCCTTAACGGAGGTGTCATTAGTCTAACAAATGATCAAGTGAATATTATTCTTATTTTAACACATCCATAGTGCCCAACTTAGCTGTTGGTTTACCAAGCCACTTAGCCAGACCATGATTGCCATTTAACGTGGATGCAAGAACAAATCTCAGCCTAACCCATGAACATGATCAGATTTTCTATTTGTAGCTTCCATTAGCTGCTATATGCTAATACAGGTCATCTCATTGCTTTTAGTTTTAGTTCAATCACCTGTAATGAAATTAAGAACCTTAAATGTAAATTCCTTGTAGAATGAAACTAAAAAAAAAAAAAAAAAAGGAACCCTAGCCGTAAAAGTCTCCGTAGAATAAACCAAACAAACAATAGTTAGTACCAAATCAATAACGAACAATCATAAGAAATATGATGAAAGAAGCCGTAACTTTGAATCTTCGAAAATCATAGATAGTGTAAATCCCCTGAAGAATTAACCAAAAATTGTAAATCCCCTATAGAATTAACCAAATATTAATAGTGAAAAATCCAAAATAGTTCGAGAGCCCAAAACTACATAAAGAGAAATTTACCATAGAGCATTTGCTGGGTTGTATGAAGCTAAAGCCTCGATAAATTTTTACTCAAAGCCATTGAAGAGAACAGAGACAAAGCATCCGCTATCGCAAACAGTCAACAGAAAAATTGGGCTGCCATTCTTGCTACTGTCAAGATTTATCGCTATTATTACCAATTGCACGTAAAAAGCTTCAAACAAAAGTTATGGTGGCTTTGAGTGTGGTTACCAACATGCACGAGGTGGATGTACCCTTCATCTAGCACCCAGCTTCCTTCACCAGGATAGCATAAATCTAAATGAAAGATACTATAAAAACAATCACCTTTCTTATGACTAATCACGGCAAGACTTTGATGTAGCACTCAAAAATCAAGATTAGGTTATAGATGAAAAAGAAAAGCATTACCCTTAATTAGTTTAAAAATGGAGCTTTTATGTTTGAATTATTCAATACGAATCATGAAGAAGCTTTAGATCAAACATAGTAGTACTTAAGTCCATTACTTGAAAGCAACTGATTCACATAAAAGAAATAAAAGACAAGTGAAAAGTTAGAGAAGTCTTGCTCGAGGAAAGAAGATCGATGATACTTCCATAGTGCTCAACGTTGAGCACATGAGCGACCATAACAAAAATTAAGAAAATGATCAACCACAAAAACAATATCCTCAAGACCAAATGTTCATTAGTATCACGGGCATAAATATTCCTTAACGGAGGTGTCATTAGTCTAACAAATGATCAAGTGAATATTATTCTTATTTTAACACATCCATAGTGCCCAACTTAGCTGTTGGTTTACCAAGCCACTTAGCCAGACCATGATTGCCATTTAACGTGGATGCAAGAACAAATCTCAGCCTAACCCATGAACATGATCAGATTTTCTATTTGTAGCTTCCATTAGCTGTTATATGCTAATACAGGTCATCTCATTGCTTTTAGTTTTAGTTCAATCACTTGTAATGAAATTAAGAACCCTAAATGTAAATTCCTTGTAGAATGAAACTAAAAAAAAAAAAAAAAGGAACCCTAGCCGTAAAAGTCTCCGTAGAATAAACCAAACAAACAATAGTTAGTACCAAATCAACAACGAACAATCATAAGAAATATGATGAAAGAAGCCATAACTTTGAATCTTCGAAAATCATAGATAGTGTAAATCCCCTGTAGAATTAACCAAAAATTGTAAATCCCCTATAGAATTAACCAAATATTAATAGTGAAAAATCCAAAATAGTTCGAGAGCCCAAAACTACATAAAGAGAAATTTACCATAGAGCATTTCTGGGTTGTATGAAGCTAAAGCCTCGATAAATTTTTACTCAAAGCCATTGAAGAGAACAGAGACAAAGCATCCGCTATCACAAACAAATCAACAGAAAAATTGGGCTGCCATTCTTGCTACTGTCAGTACTATCGCTATTATTACCACCTGGTACTGTAAAAGCTTCAGCAAAAGTTATGGTGGCTATGAGTGTGGTTACCAACATGCACGAATTGGATGTACCCTTCATCTAGCACCCAGCTTCCTTCACCAGGATAGCATAAATCTAAATGAAAGATACTATAAAAACAATCACCTTTCTTATGACTAATCACGGCAAGACTTTGATGTAGCACTCAAAAATCAAGATTAGGTTATAGATGAAAAAGAAAAGCATTACCCTTAATTAGTTTAAAAATGGAGCTTTTATGTTTGAATTATTCAATACGAATCATGAAGAAGCTTTAGATCAAACATAGTAGTACTTCGTCCATTACTTGAAAGCAGCTGATTCACGCAAAAGAAACAAAAGACAAGTGAAAAGTTAGAAAAGTGCTGCTCGAGAAAGAAGATCGATGATACTTCCATAGTGCTCAACGTTGAGCACATGAGCGACCATAACAAAAATTAAGAAAATGATCAACCACAAAAACAATATCCTCAAGACCAAATGTTCATTAGTATCACGGGCATAAATATTCCTTAACGGAGGTGTCATTAGTCTAACAAATGATCAAGTGAATATTATTCTTATTTTAACACATCCATAGTGCCCAACTTAGCTGTTGGTTTACCAAGCCACTTAGCCAGACCATGATTGCCATTTAACGTGGATGCAAGAACAAATCTCACCTAACCCATGAACATGATCGGATTTTCTATCCGTAGCTTCCATTAGATGCTATATGCTAATACAAAGTCATCTCATTGCTTTTAGTTTTAGTTCAATCACCCGTAATGAAATTAAGAACCCTAATCAGTAAATTCCTTGTAGAATGAAACTAAAAAAAAAAAAAAAAAAGGAACCCTAGCCGTAAAAGTCTCCGTAGAATAAACCAAACAAACAATAGTTAGTACCAAATCAACAACGAACAATCATAAGAAATATGATGAAAGAAGCCGTAACTTTGAATCTTCGAAAATCATAGATAGTGTAAATCCCCTGTAGAATTAACCAAAAATTGTAAATCCCCTATAGAATGAACCAAATATTAATAGTGAAAATCCAAAATAGTTTGAGAGCCGAAAACTACGTAAAGAGAAATTTACCATAGAGCATCAACTTCTAGAACGAATAATCATTGAAACACTAATAATGCCTGGTATTGTTAAAAAGACCTCACCTGTAGCAAAACAGAAACCCTAATTACTTCAAATTTTTACTGGAATGAAAACTCAACAAAAACAAAAATTTAATTTCTATTGGTTGGGTCTATATGCATATCGTTGTATCTGGCCGAGAAAGAAATAAAAAGAGAATGAAAAAAAAGAAGAATTAGATGAAACATAACCTTATTTTGGCTTCAAAAAAGAGATATTCACTACAAAATTCCATCAACAGTACATGATTGAATTTGAGTGTCAATAAAAGATGAAGAATCGTACCTTGGTAATCCTGTGCTGTGTATTGCAAAACTACCCTGGATATCTTGTACTTCGTCCTAGAAAAGAGTCTTGGGTTGATGTTCCGTATATGCAATCTTGGGTTGATGTTCTTTTATTGCTGTAACCTAAATCAAGAACTGATAGAACTGTTTTTATTGTAAAACTGTGAGGTGTTTCGTATAAATCAAGAATTGATAGAATTGTTTTTGTGGGAAGTCTCGTTTTGTTTGTTTTTTTTCTCCCATCGTTTTAAATAAGTGTGGCCCCCTATCATTCTCATCCGTCCAAGTCATAGCTCGATCAGGATGATTCCGACCGCCGGATCAGGGTCCCCGTCAAATCATGTCCATCTAATGACTCTCAAATCTCAAAGTCAAAGACCACCTTTTTTTATAACAGTGATTATATCCCTTGTTTAGATGAAAAAAATTGTCATTCAGTAATTTTTACGGCTAGGATTTATGAGAATCGAATCTAACCGTAAACGAGTTTACTGTTACAAACCTAACCGTAACAATATATATGTATTTTTCTCTTTTTTAATTTACGGTTAGGAGTTGTTGGTTTCTAACCGTAATCAGAACAGGGAACATATTTATGATTTGGAAATTAAAAATACCTAATGTAAAGTGAATCTGTAACCCTAATTTTTCCACTGATTTCAACTAATTTAACCCTAATATCCCATGATCCTAATGTCTAGTTAGTTGGTTATGGTTATAGAGATTTCAATTAATGATTATAAATTTTCTAAATCGCCGATTAATCAAAGACGATGAAATAATCTCAATTGAAAAAAATATGTAAGAATTTCCGGTTGATGAAGGAGAGGAAATTAAGAACAAGAAAAAGAAGAGCAGATTTTTGAATTAGAATTAGGTTTTGATTTTAGTTTTTAGGTTTTATTTTAATTTAAGGGTATTTTAGACATTTAGTATTGAATCAAGAATACCCCATAACCAATTTTTTGGTCACTAGGAATCCAAGTAAAGCCCCTCTATTGGAATGTGACGCCCCAATATTATCATTCTTCTAGCATGTTCATTGCTTGCGCCCAAGTCTTACGAGTTATAAATAGGACATTACCATAAGCGTATATAATTTTGGCTGGAAATGGTTCCGTGATTTGGAAGTCCACTGAATTGTCAGTGCTCTTTCTCGGTCTATGATGATGACCCCACAAGGTGCATTCCACGCACTCGTCCGGATGGAATAGTCTTAAAAGTCTTGCGTTACTTCGCAGCACCTTCTCATCAATGCAGTGTAAAACCATTTCTTTTTCCGTAAAAATACGGAAACAATGCTAATAGGGTATCAGAATATTATGGAGGGTATTTAAATTCACATAAGATAAATAAAAAAATATTTTATTTTATATAAATTTTGGTACCCTTTCCTAAAGTAGTAACAATGAAAAGATTGTTCAAGCGAAAATTATTCTTCGTGAAACAAGTATTTTAATTTAATAAATCTAAAATCTAGAATTAATAATGAGTTGGACTTATTTTTTGTGATCGTAAGAAACCATTTCTCGTGAAAGTTCCTTCTACAATGAATCATTCTTCGCAATATGTTTTCACAGCTTCTCATCCCAAGACTCGTAATTTTGAAGTATTCATCCTCCAACTGGTCAAAGTTGTTGACCAAAAATGCACCAATTTTTATTATTATTATTTTTTTCAAATACAAATGTTCAAAGTTTCCGCCTACCAAATTTTTCTCATACGCTGCTAATTAGGTGTTCTAGTAAACTAGTGTTACGTTGATTGCCGCCAAATCACATGTTTATTGAGCTCGAAAATAATGCAACATTAATGTATCTAACCACTGTAAGCGTGTGACATTTCACTCTTAATTTTTCTTGAGCTCACTATGTTCAAACTTCAAAATCAGAGTTCACGACATTTCAACCTAAATTTATGATAGTTAAATCATTGGAAACTCAAATTTAATTAATAAGTTTTCATTGTTCTTTAGCATCATAAGATTTGACAACATGATAAGATAGTTAAATCATTTGACAACATCATAATCCTACCAAC
>JAJJWW010006732.1:0-169687 GCA_023531295.1 Papaver armeniacum
TAATGAATTAATGTTTCCAAGCCATAAGATTTGGGGTCATGTACACCACATTTAGGAGCCGCATTAAGAAAAGTCAGAATGTTAGAAGACAAGGAAAAATTGGAAAATTCAAGTGGGTCTATCCATATCAAAGGCTGACTAATTAAAATAGGAAAAACTGGTCATGATAGTCCACCTACATTTAGGAAGACAATGGTATCCATTCCCTTTAAAATTCCGAATGCGAAAGCTAAGTAATGAAATCGGTGGCGGAGTCAACATTGGAATAAAATTCCGGATTCATTTGGTACCCAAAAAGAAGAAGCAACAACCATGATTCACGAGGTCAAAGAGATACAAGATGAGTAACCCCAATAAGATAATACCGCACTTGTAGGGGTTGAATACCGCACAACCGATAAATCACGCGAAGCAACTGAATTAGAAAAGAGCGAATGGGAGCCGCACGTAGCATATCTCAAATGACGGGATCAGTGACGTCACAAAGTCATCAGTAAAGTGTGAGAGTGGTGCGAAGACTAAGAGCACGCGCGAGAAAACACAATGTAAACGCCCGAAGACATCGCGCGGTGGATCCGAAAATAGGGGCTTTATTAGCTGTCCTCCACTATATAAAATCCCTATATATAGGACCAGCCACCCTTGTAGGGAGAGAGAGATCTTTTTGAGAGTTGAGATAGAAGTTTAGGAGAGAGAAAGTTATTTGCTTCCCAAGTTAGGGTTTTATCTTCTTTGTATTGATTTCTATACTTTAATAAAAAATCTCTTTAAGTATTCTTCACGATGATTTCATAATTTACTATATAGATTGATTAAGGGTTGTAGTAGTAGGATTTTCAACTACTACTTTTTGGCGCTAGAATACAGCTTGAGAAGGGGATTATACCTGTTTATGAAAATTTTAAGTTGATATTCTTTTTGAAAAATTTCTCGTTGTCCTTGTTTTCGTAAAAGATTTCAACTGTTTTCTTGAAATTTCAACATTGGAGTTCACTCATTCAAAATACAGTTTTAGTTTTCATAAGCTTGCACAAGTGTTACTATGGTGAGACAAATATCTGCTGGACAAAACGAAACACCGGTTAGGAGCAGTCGAAGAATTACGGGTAGAAAAGGAGGTGAAATTGCAGAGACATCAAGAATGGGAGAGAGGAATAACAGGTCTCAGCCGATCAGATCTCAGATCCAGCAGGAACCAAGGAAGGACGATCAAAGAAATTACGATGCAATAAGTGTCCATATTACAGATTCAGACACCGCTGAGGAAAATGAAGAAAGGACACATAAAGAAGGAGTTGTAGGAGAAATTGAAGACAACATGACCATCGCAGAATTAAGGCAGTGATTGGCAGAGGAAAGAAGAAGAGAAGCGGAACTACGTGCGAATTTGACACGACAAAATGATGAACTAAGAGAGGAAAATCAGAGATTACAAGAGCAAAGGTCACAGTCAAGATCCAGAACAACGCGCGCAAGTTCGAGATCAAGGACAAGCAGGAGTACCACTAGGAGGAGTAGATCTGAGCATGGGGATAATACACAAGGACAATTTTTGGATAATACTTTTCAGGTAAACGAAAACTCGCAGGATGACGAGCATCGAGAGAATGATGCGGAACAAACAAGGATGATACTCCATGAAAGAGAGATGCTGAGTCAGCAGAATGAGATAGATAGAGCAGCACAAGAGCATGCGAGAAATGAAAGGGAAAGACGAAGAGAAAGAAGATAAGATTAAGAACAACAACAACTAGAAGAAGCCATACGAAAAAGCAGACATGAAAACATAGTGGGACAAGCCCGGTTGAGAAGGCCTAGGCAACAACAAAAAGCAGACATATTCTCAGACGCTGAAATTTGAAGAGAAATAGCGGAGTTAAGAGAGTTAGTAAATAAAGGGAAAGATGGAGGAAGAAGACAGCTAGAGGATGCAATAGAAGAAGAAGCAAGGACACCCTTCGCACGGAGAATACAATCGGTAACAATACCGAGAAAATGCGCACTACCCACGTTTCCTAGCATCTTTGATGGATCTACATGCGCGATTCAGCATATAAAGACATACAACTTAGCTTTGTTACAATATGAGGATAATGAGGCAGTCTTATGCAAAAAATTTCCAGCCAGCCTCGCAGGAGAAGCCTTGAAGTGGTTCGATGGGTTGCCAGTAGGAACAATAAAATCATTCAAACACTTACAGAGTCTGTCCTTGGGGCAATACATTAGCAGTAGTATGCTAACATCAGCAGCAGTAGTATGCGTTGTTACCCACTGACTTGTTATTTACAACGATCTTTAGAATGAAAGACAGAATAACGATGGCTGAGCTACGCAAATACCAATAGGAGTACATAGCGCTTGAAGAAAAACTGAGAGATATGGAGTCTTACCCGATCGCAGTAACGAGCAAAAAGACAGCGAATGCAAGTCTATTACCAAGAATGGCAAATGCCGTTGCGAGTACTTCGCAGGGAAGCAAAGAAAAATTGATTGTAGAAGGTCAACAAAGGCAGGTTGCTATGAGTAGCAGAGACCAAGAAATGTACGAGCAAGAATACAGAGAGAGGCAATACAAAAACCATAGAGGAAACAGGAAAGTGGCAAGATATGATAATCATGGAGACGGATATGGAGGGAATAAGAGGTATTACAATCAGGGTGCGAATTACAGAGTCCATGAAGAGGTCAGGATGCCACCTCTTAACACAACAGTGGAAAAAGTTTGGGAAGCTGTTATATTAATGGAGGAGATAACACCACCACCTAATCTTGGACAAGAACCACCATTGGGAAGAAGAAGTAAAGAGTTTTGTGCTTATCATCGTTTCCACGGCCACACAACAAATAACTGCAAGAATATTCAAAGAATAATATTAAGAATGATTGGACAAGGAAAACTTAATCACTTCCTAGCTACGCCACTACCTCCACCACCATCAGTACAACTAACAACAGGAGGTCAATCGTCAGGAGCAGATAAAGGCAAAAATACCTTTTTAATAGAAGTAGGAGCGAATGCCAAAAATCTACAATGCAATTCAATAATACACTCGTTCAAAAGCATAAAAGACTTCCACGACAATGTGTTGAGTCGAGTATACACGAAAGATGCTGAAGGAAAAGAAATACTGAATTTAGCAAAGATACCAAAGCTCAAGGAATGGCAGAAGCAGCCAATAACATTTAGCGCAGATGAAGTACCAGGAGGTGGCGAACTTCATGAGAGTCCATTAGTGGTCAAGCTGGAGATAATACCAAAAGAAAAATTGGACAAAGGAGAAGACGAGGAGGACTTCACATGGGCGATAAATAGGATACTAATTGACTCGGGTAGTTCGGTGGATATTCTATTCTATCATACATATAAGACAATGGGAGGAAAATATGAAGATTTGATCCCGTCAACATATAAAATATACGGCTTCAATGGAACGACAAACAAGCCAAAAGGAGAAGTCACCATGCGAATACCTATTAAGACAATCTCTACAGAAATAACATTGTGTGTCGTAGATGTCGATTCTCTATACAATGCATTGATTAGAAGGCCATGGTTACATAGCATCCTGGGTGTAGCTTCAACATATCACCAGTGCATTATGTTCCCATTACCCCAAGGTATTGGAATCATCAGAGGAGGCGCGAATGAAGAAAAGAAATGTAATGAAATCGATCTGGAGAAAAATGAAGCGCGTGCGATCAAAAGAAGAAACGTTTGGAAAAAAGATGTAGAAAAGAGCAAGAGGTGCGAAAGATTGATGGTTCATTTCATAACAAAAGAAGGAGAAGATGATAAGAGTGGAAAATCCTCACAGGAAGAAGGGAGTAGCAGTGATTTAACTCAAAAGGGAGTTGAAGGAACAAAAGGGCTTAAATATGCGAAGCAATCTAAAAGGGAAGGCTTTCAATCAGGAGAGTTAATCATGAGCGAAGTACCACCTTACCATAAACATGGAAGAATGGAGAAAGGAAAAATAATATGGGCTGGACCATATGTGGTGAAGAAATATGTTGGTGATGGGATGTACCAGCTAATGGAAAGAGATGGAAGAAATATGGAGAAAATGGAGAGTAGACTTTACAACAAGAAGTATCTGAAGCAGTATTATGGTTAAGATATTACATACATACGAAGTGAGTGAAGGGACAAAAGGGGTGAAGCAGCGAGTAAATTATTAAGTACTAGTAGGATATTTATATGTGTGCGAATAAAGAAGAAAAAGAAAAATCAGATGTGTACGAGCAACAATTATTAAAAGAAAAATTATATTTCTTCTACAATGCATATTTTTAATATACAAAAAGAAGAGCGAGGAAAAAACAATACCTCAAAGTAAGACCTCAATAGGGGGAAATAACAATTAAAACCTCTAACTAGGGAGGCTGGGTAACCAATTGTGGCGTGCACCCTAGTTCGCACTTGTGCAAGAGGCAATATAAATAAGCCCTAACGCGCGTCATAATTGGGGAGAACCTGGTAATTCATGGCTCAGGCGAAATCCATACCATCCCTGGGATCTGAGTCATGGAAGGTGGGGGCGAAATAAAAGCCCATCCGGTAGAGACTCCTTAGTCGAAAGGCTAAGGTACTAAGTTCTCTATCATGGAGTGTAGAAACTCGACTAGGGCACCGCGGTACACGGTTGAGCCAAGGGTGCCGGGAGCGTCTGGAGCGTACCTTGTCGCTCTTGGAAAGTCCTAGCTATGATACACTCGGTCCTCAAGAAACCCCACTTAGGGAGCAGACTCGAACGAGTATGCAAAAATAACTGGTTGTTGCATCACTGGATGAGAGGAGCCCACCCTAACCCGGTAGGGGTACGTCTCCTTGAAGGGGCAATCAGGGGGAAGATAAGGACGGAACCCTCCATTAGGGAGCTGAAATGTGTCAAAAGACGTCAATATCATGGGACTATAACTCAAACAAGAGTATAGACCTGTCGTATTGGCGCATAAATATATCATGCAGAGGCAATAATACGAAAGATGATAAGGCGAGATCAATGGGTCAATACGCGAAAGCGTAAAGACCTCCTGCGATTTCGTCGCACTACCCAAATGAATACCCTGAGGCAAAAATAAGTCCTATTAACATGGGAGGCTGATTAAGACCTCTACTTAGGGAGGCTCAATAAGACCTCACGAACAAACACAACAGACCACACTAACATTATTTTTGCAGGCATAAAAGCATAGGCAAAGGGACGATCAAAACATGACATACAACCATGCACGGGTAATTACAAAGGACTTAACTAAGGATTATAAAGAAGCAATTACACTGCTGCGAATATCAGAGGCAAGAAGGGGATTATAAACACAATAAAAATATGATATTCGCACTAGCATAATTGCCTCGTGTCAAACATGATAGCAATTGCATATTCGCATATATGATAGGCTCCTGCACATGTATTATTATATTCGCACATATGATAATTTCCTACACATGTATTATTATATTCGCACACATGACAAGATCATAACATGTATTATTACATTCGCACACGTGATAGACACATATACATGAATTGTCATATTTGTATGTATGATGGACTCACGCACATATGTTATTATATATGACTCTATAAGTTACCCTGATACTGACACAAATTATTAGAAAAAAAAGCATCATTCCTTGATCAACAGCCAGAAGAAGGAGGGAGAAGCATAAAAAAAAAAAAGGTGGAAAATATTCAAAGTATACGTACAAAGAAGAAAATATCATACAAAGAGCATGAAAGAAGGAAAAAAGAAAGTGAACAACTAATTCTTCCCAACATTATCTCTATCAACTTCAAAGTCATGATCCTCTTCATCAACTTCATAATCACGATCTTCTTCACCGGAATCCTCATATTCAAAGTCACTATCGGAGATTTCAGAAGTTTCTTCATTGTCCGAAGGGCATTAAATTCATAATGCGATGGAAAGGGAATGTCATGTTCAACACAGAGATCACCCACTTCTCTTTTTATAGCCTCATCACGTATGCGAATGGCATCCTTGGTCAAATTGGAAACGGTGACTTTGAGTTTTTTCTTGAGACGGCGGTACTTGGTATCACGAGCTTCATAATTTGCCTCCAGCTTTTGAATTTCAGCATGGGACTTCGCTCGCAGACTTTCAATATCTCGCAGATACTTCTTCTCCTTTTCGAGAAATTCCTTCTCAGAAGCTGCGAAGAAAGGAAAAAAATTACAATCGCACATAACTTAAAAAATAAAGCGGAAGCAGATACATAAAGCAAATGGGAAACCTTATTTTTCGGAAATGATGGTTTCAACCAAGGAATCATGTTCATATTTTAAACTAACACTCGTAGCCAACTCCAATCTAGCATTATCAATGACTCTGGCAGCCCATGCGAACTCAGCATCATTCTCTATTAGAAGACGAGAGCGAACTTCATTCTCGCGAGCGAGAAGAACATCCTTCTCACTAATGGCATGGTCCCTTTTAACTTGAACCTTGAGTTGAGCTTCATGAAACTGCTTCAAAGCCTTCGCACCATTAGCAATTACTTGCTCTTTCTCAGTAATAAAGGTATTCCTTTTGGCTTCTAAGGTTTTCATTTTTTTCTTTATCCTCACGAAGACGACGTTGGAAGGATTTCACACAAGATATCATAGGTCTATGGTCACTAATAAGAGCTTCGTATTTCGACCTCAGTTCTTTATGACTAAGATTTTCTAAACTACGCATGGGGAAGTTATCCAAAGATGCGTTAAGAAGCTCAAAAGTGCATCGCTGTCATCGGGAAGGCGAGCCGCCTTATCGGTTAAGTTATAAAGTTCCGCAGATTTAAGTAACATGAGAAATATATGAAAACATAGAAAAATTTCACAAGGTATGAGAGAGCGAATATAAACACACCTACTAATTAATCATTTCGCTGACAAAGGGTTTCTGCCTCTCGCGTCTTGCTTAAAAGTTCCTCCTTAAGCTTCGCACACTCACCCTCCAAAGATTGGTTTTTCCTATGCGAGTCAGAGGCAACTGCATGAGAAGCTCGCGCCGCCTACAAGAATGGAAGAGAAGATGAATTCAAAATCGACAAGGTGTAAAGGGGGGATACTAATTAATATCAGTTTACAAAAGAAAGATATTACATACCATGGAACCTAGGGAAAGTATAAACTCGGGGGATATGGCAGAGGCAGCTCCTCGTAGAGATTCATGACTCATAATTGGGGCATTGCATATGTTAGAAATCATTTAACAGGTGCGGACTAGGTTGTCATCACCAATAGCTGCGAGGGAGTCTTTGAAGATCAGAGACAGCTGAGTCATGGGAGAATTCGAAGAAGATGCATCGGGGAAGGGCAACTCATTTCCTTGAGGGAAAGAAACTGAAGGAGTAGGACAAGAGGTAGTAGAAGTAATCTTTCTCTTCTTGGCGGGGTTATTCTTCTTGTTAATATTCTTCGAAGGAGATTTAGAAGCAAGGACTTTGCCCTTGGACTTCGCACGAATAGAAGCCTCCTCCTTGCCCCCAGAAGAGTCTTCATTGTCAGAGTCCTCGATATTTAGTCCGCTCACCTTCGCACACAGATAAAGATAAGAAATAGAGGAACCAATATTGTTAAAGAAAAGCTAAAGGGTATTTCTTAATTCATCAGTGATCGAACGTAGCGCATCTAGTGTGCCTTGCTTTCCCTGAGCTTTAAAATCTTTCTTCAACTTGGCAATCTGGAGATGACAAAATTAATGAATAAACAAAAGAAAGGAAGTAAATGGAATAAATCTAATGAATGAGCGAAAACATACCACACCATCTCGCTCAGGTCAATTGAATACCCAAGGAGAACAGACGGAAAAGCCCTCAGAGAGAGGACTTACTGATTTATCAGCACCAAAACCAGTGATGTAAGGACCCTCAAGAATGACAAGATAAACGTCCCATCGAGTATCATTAGAGTAACGTGCGGTGCGATTAGACTTATCATTAAAATCAACATCTCGCATAATTTTCTTATCCTCTGCGATACCATCTTTCCTGACCAGACGAACAGCCCAGCGAGATGATTCATTCTTCATAATAGCAATCTTGTAATTTTCAAAAAAACTCTCAACCGTATAATCAGAATGATCAATTTCTAGCTCATTATATGCAGGATTCCTGTATTCTTTAGGGTAGAGAGATCCTAGTCCAGACGCACGACGAGCGAACTCCAACATAATTCTGATAGAATCTCCACTCAACTGGAAAATCGCACGCTTGAAGTCATCATGGGATAAAATTTAGTAAAATAGAGGAATTCGCGGGGTTAAAAAGAGGAATGGGGAGACCAGCGAGAAGTTTCCCTATGAAGATGATGATCTTTTGATCATCCCATTGATCAGTCTCAAACCATTTAGGGTTAAGCGTTTGAGTAGGTCCTGATGTAGGAGGAACGAATAATTTAAAACCTTTATCTCTGAATTCAACTTCAAGCTTCTCAAATTCTTGGACCATTCTCCACCCCGGCTTATGCCCCATTGATGGCTCTTACAGAAGGGGATTATAAATATCAAGTTGATTAAGATGATTAAAAAGGCAAATTAGCGGTTAATAAAGATGATCAAAAAGGCGGAATAATATGGTGAATGGAAGATTGAAGCGAAGAAGAGTCAAGAATCAAAGTCAAAATAGAAGAATAGCAATAACAGCGGTAAGAAAAAGATAGAGAAAAAAGTTGCAAAGGTTGAAGGGGAAGGAAGAAAGTAAAAAAAAAAAATAGAGAAGAAACTAAGAAGGGGATATATAAAAGATTTTGTTCCTACCGATGAAAATTCGCTTTTATGAAAGCATTAATGAGACGGTTGTAGATATCAGTCATAACGTGTCCAAAAATAAGACGAGGACAGCAACACGTGGAGTAATTGAGACCGAGATCTCATAATATTGTCAGTTAAAGAATATGGACAGTTGAGGGGGTGCGAAGGTCATCAGGTAAAGGAGTAAAGGCGACTAAGAAAAAATTTCTCTCATCGCTCTTTCTTTAGCAAAGATCGCTAAGAGAAGAGGCAAAATGTAGGGGTTAAATACCGCACAGCCGATAAATCACGCGAAGCAATTGGAAAAGAGCGAAGGGGAGCCGCACGTAGCATATCTCAAATGACGGGATCAGTGACGTCACAAAGTCATCAGTAAAGTATGAGAGTGGTGCGAAGACTAAGAGCACACGCGACAAAACACAATGTAAACGCCCGAAGACATTGCGCGGTGGATCCGAAAATAGGGGCTTTATTAGCTGTCCTCCACTATGTAAAATCCCTATATATAGGACCAGCTACCCTTGTAGGGAGAGAGAGATTTTTTTGAGAGTTGAGATAGAACTTTAGGAGAGAGAAAGTTATTTGCTTCCCAAGTTAGGGTTTTATCTTCTTTGTATTGATTTCTATACTTAATAAAAAATCTCTTTAAGTATTCTTCACAATGATTTCATAATTTACTATATAGATTGTTTAAGGGGTGTAGTAGTAGGATTTTCAACTACTACAGCACTGATGGAGATCGAAAGCGTTTAAAAGATGATAATTATCGCAGCGGAATAAAAAAACATAAATAATTGATAGATGGGATCATGAAATTTTATTATTTTTTAAAAATAATATTATATCAAACAGAATTTACAGTTGTTAATTTGAGGTCTGATAGATTGTTCAGACCTCAAATTATTCTTACGAATAATGATTATGAACGAGTAATCCAGACCTCGTGATTCCGAAGAATCACAATTATGGATTAGATGATTATTTGGACTTCAAGATTAACCCAACTACACATAAAAATCAAAATAAAGCTAATCAATAACAAAATAATTTAATTAATCAAAAAAGTCTCCTAATTTTTGTTTTTGGAGCTCCTTATATAGATAACTCCCCCTAAGCAAAAATTAGGAGACTTTTTATGTCCCGAGATTTTGGGATGAACACCGTAACAACTCGGTAAGTATTCTCGAACAACATGAAAAGTCGTAATGGTATTCATCCAATGAGCATGACGACTAGTAAACAAAATAAAAATTATTCATGCTAAGTGAAATGATATCACATCGACCAAATCACTGCATATATGACAGTTTTTGAAGAACAAAATAAAGTAATATGTTGAGTTTATGACATCAATTACTATCTTATTCTCTCGACGAGTTCTTCGTTTGAAAATGATAAAATATAGAGAAGGAAAAAAGAATTGATCATTAAGTTGATGAAGAAGGAAAATAAAATGAATAAGGTTTGGATTTAGAACCAAAAATAAACTAGTTTTAGGTATTATTAAGGGAAAAGTAATTAGGTAACCTTATATACATTTTTCATGTAAAGGCAAGCCTCAATATCCATAGCCCACAATTAATCTTTTTTTTTTCCCTGATAAACAAGGAACCTTTTCATTAACGAAAATTCGAGGTTACAATGAGTTTAAGATCGAAAATAAGAGAATACAAAGTAACTAGAACATAACGTAAAAGTACAATACCGAGAAATTCGACAAGAGAAAGAGAAGGATTACTGGAGTAAGACAAATACAAGTATGAATAAGATCCGATTAAATTGGAGGAAGAATGGTTTTTCTCAGAATTAAAATCCAACCATTTAATTTGTTTTTCTTCTTTAGAAATATATGCTCCCAAGATAAGAGTGATTTACTCAAATCTCTTGTAAATAGTGATGAAGCTTCCGTCGTCAAATAAATCACCGTTAGAGATTCTGTCACCGGATAAGTTGTTGATGAAG
Organism: Papaver armeniacum; assembly: GCA_023531295.1. Taxonomy (NCBI): domain Eukaryota; kingdom Viridiplantae; phylum Streptophyta; class Magnoliopsida; order Ranunculales; family Papaveraceae; genus Papaver; species Papaver armeniacum. Next base: position 10,723 of record JAJJWW010006732.1, read on the forward strand.
ATTTCGTCGCTGGAGATAACAAAGATGGAGATTGCGTCGGTGGAGAGCATCACTATTGATCTTAAAACCCAACCAAATAACCAATAATCGCCATTAAAGCGAGGATAAACCTCAAAAGAGTAGATAAAACCACCGTAATGGTGTAGATAAGGATAAAACATAATAATAACTAAGCTAAAACTACTAACAAACATAGAAAACAAGGAATAGTGAAGAAATCTGCTCGGATCTGGTCCAAAATAAACCAAATCTAAGCAGAGAAGGGTTATTGGTAATAGTTTTTTTTTGAAAGAAGGAATGAGAGAGAGGAGAGAGAGAAAAGAGATTTCCCCGATTAATCTAGGTATACCTCAATCAAATGAGTTATTAGTACCCTCACAAAAGATTACATTCTTTTGGAGCATTATTTTATTGTTTGTAGAACTCTATAATTGGACTATTTATTACAATACTCTAGCAAACTATCTAGCAAACTATGAGCGGTGGATTTTACCTTAAACCAACTTCTGGTTATAGAATCTAGGCAATCATAACTTCTATATTTTTCTAATTTTTACCTTAAACCTTAATTATGTAATTTTTTTGCCTGGCTTGATTGGGTATACCCAATAAGACAAAATAGGGTGATTTTACTTCAATACCCTTGAACTAATTAACTTAAAATTAAACCCTAAAATTAAAAACTAAAAAACTCTTAATCTTTCCTAATGTCTCTTCTCTAATCTCTCTGCTCTTCCCCTTCATCTTCTTCCATTTCTCCCATCAAACGAAAATCTTCAACATTGATTTTCCAAAAAAATGTTTGATTCTACCGGCGAAAAGAAGACTCTAAGTGATGTCTAAACTCAAACCCATCATTGTGTTGTGTGATTTGGTTGTTATATGATTGTTATATTAGGTTAGAAATCGAAAATTATGATTTTTGTGTCTTTAGTCTGCAAGGTCGTAACATTCATATCTTGCCGACTTTTCATAATAGCCATGGCGACTGTAAATTTTTTCAACAGCCGGCAGGGTATTTTTTGAGGACCTTGCCGACTTTTCATAATAGCCACAACAACCGGCATGGTATTTTTTGAAGACCTTGCTGGCTAATACAGCCGGCATGGTATTTTCAACAGCCGACGGGGTATTTTTCTCAACAGCTGGCGTTTTTTTTTTTTATACCTTGCCTACTAATATTAATTGTCTTCTGTGTGTCAAAAAAATAAAGTCGGCATTGTTATTTAGAAAGAACCTTGCCGGCCAAAGTTAGTCGGCATGGTCTTCATTCGTCGTCCTTGCCGACTTTCATACTTTCAGAACTGAAAGTGTTGATTTCTGATCTAATTTTGAGTATGATTTCATACAACAGCTTTGCAATCCCCTTTTTAGAAGTGTTTGGGTAGTGTGCTTTCATTTCCGTTGTAAAAGATTTTCTCAAGACAGTTTTTTTTTCCTCAAAAATCTTCCCAAATAAGTTCAATCAAAAACAAAATTTCATTTCATAAGTTTTAATCTACTCAATTAATCAATCTAAACTCAATTAATTAAGCTAATCAAATTTTTAGTGTTAATTAAACAAGGGTATATTAGCCATTTAGAAAAATATATGGCTAAAGAGTGACTTTTTTTACTTTAAAATGACCTTATTTTGTCTTATTGGGTATACCTCAATTAATCCGGGTATACCTCAATCAAGCCAGGTTTTTTTGGTTGATTTTGAATGAATGCTTATTTTTTTTAGTGGTGTAACTATTGAAGTGGTAATTGTTGCCTTGAAGAAATCCGAGATGAGCACCCAGATTTAGATGGGATTGGGGAATTTTTATTCCCAAAAAACAACAGAAAAATATATTTTGAAAAAATTAGGGATTTAAATATAAGGAATAAGAACCGAGACAAAACCGTGAATCCTAATACTCCCTCCGTCCCTAATTAGACGAGCTATTTGGTTTTTAGTTTTGTCCACAAATAGATGAGCTATTTCACTAACCAAGGGGATATTTCTAAAACTACCCTTTTAATTGATTATTTTTTCTATAAGAAATATGTATAATTTGATAGTCGTGTTTATATTCGTTGCGTAGGTGTTTTAAAATGTTTTTCAACGCTATAAAGTTTATAAAAAACCGTGGTATAGTTTAAGAGATAAATCGTTTCTAAATTTTACTAATTATTTCACATAAGGGTATAATTGTAAAAAATACTTAAATATACTCCACTTTCCTCCTTGCCTTAAAATTTGTGCAAACTACAAGTAGGGCTGCACATGGGTCGGTTTGGGTCGGTTTTGGCCTCACCCACCACCCAACCCACTGATGGCGGGTAATAGGAGTTGTCACCCGCAACCAACCCAACATTACAGTGGGTCGGTTTTAACTGACCCACATTACGGCGGGTTGAGTCGGGTGGGTGGCGGGTATACCCGTCCAAATCGTTTGTGAACTCGGTTTTTCTTCGTTCCCAATTTATTTTTTCAGATCGATAAAAATAAGAAAAGATGGACCACATTTTTCAACCGTCGAGAAAAAAAATGGGTTTTTTTGTATAAGAAGAAGACTTATTAAATCAAGTATCATCATCTGCAATGGTATCAAAACAAATACCAATTTCAGATTAGTAGAAGACTATAGATTCAACCTATAGTTGACTGTATCCCTAATTTCATGCCACAAATAAACCCCATAGATCTGTTTAAAATTCTTCTTGTACTTGTTTCTCAATTGTGACTCCGAAAATCACCCAAAATACCACCATATTTAGCTCAAAACCTAAAACAGATCAGCACCCATTTTTCTGATATCTGTATTAACAAATGATCATGCATATTTGATCCTAATAATTTATTAGCTTTTCAGTTTCATGACCAAATTCCAAGCCTAATCGAAATAAAAAAGAAAACGCTAATAAATAATGACAATTAATTTTACTTGCCCTTGTTGTTGTTAAATCTTGCCCTTGTTGTTGTTAAAGAAGAAGAGAAGAAGATGATAGAAAACAAAGACAAAAACGTTATTTGAAGGTGGCGGAAGAAGAGAAGAACATGATAGAAAACAAAAACAAATACGATTAGGTTTAGTCTCTCTTATATATGAGAATTGAACGGCTAGGATTAGATAATCTTAGGTTAGGGTATTTTAGACGGGTGGGTGGGTTGGGTCGGGTTAGGGAAGTTGCTACCCGCACCCAACCCAACATACATCGGGTTTTCATGTTGTCACCCATAGTCGACCCGCGCCTAAGCGGGTTGGGTCGGGTGTGGGTATTTTTTGGCGGGTGTGGGTTGGGTTGGCGGGTTGGGTCGGTTTTGTGCAGCCCTAACTACAAGTAGCTCATCTAATTATGGACGGAGGGAGTATTTGACACGCATATTCAATTCAAATGTGAAGTTAACGAATCATGGGAATAACGATTCCCACGTAAGATCAACAACATTATGAAATTGGTTGGAGTGACTCATGCAAGTCGATCCGTGACTTGTATGAGTCTAAAGCCATGATTATGACTATAAATTATATAAAAAAGAAGAAGAAAGTTCTAACAGGATAAAAAACATGAAACGAATTAATCGATGAATGATGCATGATGCGAATCTCATGTAGTGGAGGAGTTATATGATTTAGAATCTAAATAATGAAATTGGTGTCAAATTTATACCAAAAAGGGGACGAAAAACAAACTCGTATTTTTTAAGGGCAATTTTTTTTTTACTAGAGTAGTTTAAGACATTTAAAAGATAGAACATTACTATGTTCATCTTCAAATAACGAAAATATCTTTTTTCTTCTTCAAATAAAGGTAGTAGTTTTTTTTTCTTTTAATTTTGTCTTATGATAAATAATATTTTTTCTTTTTAGATGATATATTTCCAAAACCAATCATATTTAATAATTTAGTATTATCAAATTTTATTTAATAAATTTAAATAATTTGATTACATGTTTATATTCAATGCATAAGTTTTTTTTAGTAAAAATCTCCAAACTATTTAAAATTAGTAAAAATATTAGAACTATTTAAACCCGGCTTGAATGGGGTATACCCAGATTAATTGGGGTATACCTAATGAGACAAAACCCAAGACATTTAGAAGTAAAATAGGCCACCCCTTAACCATGTATTTTCTAAATGACTAATATACCCTTGTTTAATTACCACTAAAAATTATGATTAGGTTAATTGATTGAGTTTAGATTAAAATTTTGAAATTATAAATTCAGTAGATTAAATCTTTTGTCTGTCTTATGAGTTCGATTTGGATCAAAAATTTTGGTTTTGAAAATGTGAAAAGTCGGCAAGGTCGACGTTTGAATAAGGTGCCGACTAAGTTCCGTCGGCATGGTTGACGTTTGAATAAGGTGTCGACTAAGTCTATCCGGCATGGTCCGCGGATGACGAAAAAGCCGACTATATGTAGGCCAGAAAGGTCTTTGAATGAAGAATATGCCGACTATCTTGGGCCAACTATCTTATGGTCGGCATGCAAATAATTTCTAACATTGCCGGCTGACTTATAGTCGGCATGCTAATAATTTCCAACATTGCCGGCTGTTGAAAAGTCGACAATGTAACCTTGCCGACCTGTAGTTATACCCAACAGAAAACATAATATGGGAAGATGTAATTAACTTTATTCATGCAATTTTGGTTACTACATTGATTGAAACATAAAATCTAAATCCTTGTGGACGGAATAACGAATGCACTTAGCATGTGCATCAAGCCTTTGAACCCCTAGGCGACCCTAGTGGACGAGTTATATTCTCGTGAGAGTTTACATAGAGATCTATCCAGAAAACCTACACTAAAACTTCTAAAGCCATCAATTTTTGCCCGAGGAATCCGACGACGATACACCCTCCATCATCTCCGGGGCATACTCTGGGATTTTGGATATCATGAATTGATAGCTTGCATCGAATGCGAATCCTTCCCTCTTTTCCTCCAAGTAGCACGCGTTGACGACTTCATTCTACAAAAATACAAACACAAACTTACTTTGTTAGTGCGGTTTAAGTTGGAAGATCAAACAACTTGGATTACGTGAAATAAACCAAAAAAATACTTACAAATTGTTCAATGGACAAGTTAAAGTGGGTAGTGTTGAAAATCGGTTTTTGGATAACTAAATAAGCAAGTATCGCATTTTCGATGACTAGGTGCCCATCATGAATTTTTTGAACACTTCTTCCATTAGGATTCCCAAACTCTTGACTATATTTGTTGTATACCCTAGCCCAAAAGGTTACGACATCCATCCTTATGGAGGACTGCCTTCTAACTCGAGTTTCCGCATACCAAGCTTTGGTGATTGCCAAATCTTCATTTGAATCAAATGATTCCATTGTTGTTTGTAGAGGTATTGGGAGAGTTAGATGGAGTATATGATGATATGAGCTTTGGAGAGTATATGGAACTAGGTGTATGTTGTTTTGTAGAGAAAACTAGTGTATTTATAGGATGATGCCCAAATTTGGCCTTTATGATAGTCGATCAATGCAAATGTACTTGTCAAAATTCGATTTTTGAATTCGCCGGCTAGGTTTTTGTTTCCATAGCATGCCGACTAACATACCGTCGGCAGCGTTTTAATTTTCTTACCCTGCCGGCGATGAAAATTTTTATACGCAAGAGACGTCATATTCAGCTACATACCCCCGGCAAGGTATTTGTTTAATACAATGCCGACTAGCAAATAGTCGGCAAGGTTGTAATTTTCTTACCCTGCCGACTTTGTATCCAAAAAGAACATCTCCACCATCTTCTGGGGTCCCCTTTAGATTCTCACCTGGTTTTAGTTTAACCTTCAAGTGAGGGGGAGGCATGTGGGAATCAACTGGTTTAGTGATAACCCTCTTCTTCTTTCCGGTTTCAGTTGAAGCTTGGGTTTGTTGATCATTAGCTTGAGTTTGTTCTCCATCTTCTTCTTCTCCTTCCTCTACCTCTTCAACAATTTCATCTTCTATATCCTTATCTTTATGTCCATTACCATCATCATCATCATTTCCTCCTCCAACAGGTGCCATGTCTTGATCACCACCATCATCATCATCATCATCATCATCATCACCATCATCATCATCATCATCATCATCATCATCATCATCATCACTGTTACCTCCTCCAGCAGCCGGAGTTATTTCAACAACATCATCATCATCACCTCTTCTAACAGATGAAATTGATTGGTCTTCATCTAGAGTTTTATCCGAATCATTTGGTTCCGGTGGTGATTGAGAATCATTCCGTACACGGATCTTGACCGTTCCAGGCTCAACAAATGCCCCTCGATGTGTTGCAGTCAAGAGTTTTTTACCAACACGAGGAGGTCTTGAAGGAGGAGTAACAGTTTTCTTCTTTCCCTTTTGCGACCTAAACAAGAACAATTTAAAAAAAAATCAACAGTCGGCGGGGTCGAAAAATATAACCTTGCCGACGAAACAATGGTTGGAAGGGTTTATAACTATAATCCTTGCCGGCTAAACCATAGTCGGCAGGGTCTTATTCAAAAAACCTGCTGGCGTAATAAAAACTCAAATAATTTGAAGGCATCAGGAGATACAAAAAAATTGAAATACAGCCGGCAGGTAAAAAATTATAACCCACCGACTGAAAAAAAACACTAACGCCGGCAGGATCCTAGGTTGAATACCTTGTCGACCCTGTAAGTAACAATTACATATATTAACGGTCGGCAAGATCTTCAACCTAAGAGCTTGCCGACTAAACCTAACTATGAAAAGTCGGCAAGGTCGTGGAACAAACACCTTGCCGGCTAAATAACTACAAATTTAGAATTTTGATTTTTCTGACCTAATTTGACATGCAAACATGAAATTGAAGTACTAGAGTGAGTTTAAGTAGGCCCTTACTTTATCAATCGCGTCATTTCTTCGGTTTCAGCGGCGTTGATTTCTTCTTCTTCGATGGTTTTTTTCTTCACTTTCCTTTGAACTAAATTTGCAATTCCAGGGTTATATTCATCGGGTTTTCTATTTCACCCTCGGCGGCTCCGTGGTTGAAGATTAATCGGAATTTTCGAATCAACGATTACGACGAATTAATCGACGAGTTTTCAATGGTAGGGGAGGAAGCGCCGGTAAGGTAGAGGTGGAGGAGAAGAAGAAGAGAAGAAGATGAAATGAAAAAAAAATAAAAACTGATTTAGGGTAATAAGAATTATAAAGGATAAAAATAGTATTGTAACTTCACCCATATTTGGCCTCCCCTTAATAAGGGCACTATGTCCATATATATCTGAGTATACCCCCGATCAAGGCACATATTTAAAACAGAAGACGGATTTTGGAAACTCTCTCTCTCTTGAGCTCTGCGAATCGGGCGACAGCCGAGTCAACTCATCGCCCATCTTCCCAAATTCCTTAACATCTGCAACCCTAATTCTAGCTTTTCAACCATGGCTCTTTCAACTCCTCCTAGCTAAACCTTTATATCCACCGGTCCTTTCATGATGTAATCCTTTTAGTTATAGGTGTGGACTGATTCGATGTTGGTGTTAATTTTAACCTAATTTATGTTGTTGCTGGTTTTTTTCCTTATTCATGGTGCCAATGGATTCTTCCCTGATATTTCCTATCAATTGATTTCTGATTAGCAATATTCTGATATTTTGAATGGTATTGATCTGATGGCTTGATTAATTGATTCACGGCTTCGTTTGGTCCACAAAACAATTCGTATGCGCCTCCCTGAAGTTCATCTTCATCACAAGTTTTCAGTTTCACTGAATCTATTTAACAAGCAGCGGGCCTTTAATACAAGTTCCAAGACTTCACTGTTCATCCTATGATTGATTTTCTGTCGTCTCAGAACCAATTTTATATTCAATCTGAAGAAAAAAAATTTTTGAAGTGGCATAAGGAGAATGTTACAGGTAATCACTGAGCCTTTTCTTGCTGTATCCCATTTCATCTCTGCAATTACAACTCCATGTTTTATGCAAAACCACTTAATCAAACCAAAAATACTACCAATCTCATGATGTTTTTGTAACATTATTCTATTTGCTGTATTCACCTATAAATACTGCTCAATACCTCTATTTTACCTTCACCCTTCTCTACATCTTCTCCCTGGTTCTTTGCCTTTAGTTTGCTTGCTCTTTTCTAGTTCTGTGATTTCTTATGTTGTATTCTCTATGTCTTTCTGTGGATATAGAGATGTTCATTTCAATTTTAAGTATGATTCTCATGCTAGGAATGCTAGGAATTCCTCTTTTCCTGTTAGACAATGGCAACATCGTTTGGTTGGTTGTTTTTTAACAAAAATGAACAAAAACTCTTTTTATTTAAGAAACTCTTTAAGATATAGATGGGGGTTGTCTGGTGAACTCTCTGTTAGCAAACTTGGTAGAGGTTTCTACTTGATTAAGTTTGAATCTAGTTATGAAATGTTTGATGTTATAAGGCAAGGAACTAGGGTGATTTGTGGATACACCTTCTTATTTCAAATTTGCAATTTCACTTCTCTCTCTGAAAACTTTGATATCTCTACTGAAGTTTTTGAGTTAACCCTCCACAAACTTTACCCTGAGCAAACTAGAATCCCTAATGTAATAAGTAACACTCTTGATTTTGGAGAACTCATAGATTTTGACGACCCCATTCACTACTTCAATGGTTACAGCACCACCAGAATAAGGCTCAGAATCGATATCTCTCAACCTCTTCAATTTGGCACCTTTGCTCCTAATGATAGGCAAGGGGTCAACTGTATTGATTTTGTGTTTCAAGAACTTCCTAGGTTATTCTGCAGCTACTGCCATAGATTATGGCATGTTCAACAAGATTGCATTGAAGTATTCTTCCTCAACCATCAAGAATTGCTGCCTCAAGTTCCTCCTAAACCTGCTCTCCAAGCTTTGGGGCCTCTTATATAACCAGAATACGATGATGACTATCATGAAGAGATGCTACATAATGTGGACATTGATGCCCCTGATTCAGATTGGAGCGATTGGAATTTACCCCTTTTTGGCTCCCCTATTTCATCCGATCAAAACAATTCTGCTGTTTCGTTCCATATTGGTGAGGGCTATCAACAAGATGGGTTTCATTATGACTCCTCAGATTCATCAAGAACCATCTCTGCAGCTTGGTTAGTAGAAGAAAACCGCATCTTTGAAGATTTCCTCTCAGAGCAAATATATATGCCTCCTCCGCAGCCTTCTGAAGAACAGCCGCCATTCAGTCCTTCAATCTTCCTTGTATCTGACATTGAAGAATCGGAACTCTACTCAGATCCTAACATGCCAAGTCCAGCCATCAAGAGACTCAATCCAGAGCAGCAAACTTACCTCCAAAATGGAATTGGATCTTCATCCAGAATAAATACTGCCGAGGAAAGTCACTTCCGAAGAATATGAACAATGGACCAGCGTCTATCAACCTGCTAAAAGATTCAAACATGACACTTCAGCTCAACCTAACTGTGCTACATCTATCAACTCCATTATGTGCTCCTTCAGCACTGCATACTTTGATAAAAACTCATCTCAACCAGCACCTCTTGCAACACCTGCAGACTCCAAGTAATGACAACACCAACATCATCTAAAACTCAGCCACACTTTTGCAACAAAGACTCATCTGAAGGGCCGGTGGATATATCTTTCTTCCTACTTATTTTTTGATTTCACCCCTGTTAATAATCCATCTAGCTATGTTTAATAATTTGCTTATTACCTCAGTTAATATCTAGGTTGAGCTGGTGTATACCTCTTTTTTGCTTGCTCATTATGTGTGTAATATATATATATATAAATATATATGTAGTAACCTGTATGCATCTATTAAGCCTGCTTTATGATGTTATATAGATTTTAATCTTTGCTCTTACTTTAAGTTAAGCTCGATATTTCGGTCTTAATTTTCTTTGATTATCTTCAACTGTGTTTGCTTTGGAATGGTTCTCTCTTTAGTTCGGTTTAGCTCTTTACCTAAATTAGGTTGAAAATTCTAAGCTTAGCCTTCATAGTTCACCTGTGGTTAACTCTTCTTTTACTTTGTTTTCCCTTAAATCTCCTTGAATTCTCAGTTACTTACTTTGCACTGTTTTCTCTCTAAGAGTATAACTTTAATCTCTGCATTTTCTAAGACAATTTTGAACTGCTGTTTAGCACCTCGGAACAAATCGAGAAACAATCTGAATTGAGATTTTCTGTTATTTGTGAATTGATTGTGCCTCGCTCTCCGTTTCGCACTAGTATCGATTGTTTTTGCTTTCGGACCCTCCCTTCCTTTTCATTTCCTACAATCTATTTAAGTTGTTCTCAACTCTCAGAATTTCTATATTTTCCCTTAGCAACCTTCTTCACCTATTTTAAAAATCCCTCAATTTTGCCTTCTATGATCCCTCATTTTCTAAGACAATTTTGAACTGCTGTTTAGCACCTCGGAACAAATCGAGAAACAATCTGAATTGAGATTTTCTGTTATTTGTGAATTGATTGTGCCTGCTCTCCTGTTCTGCACTAGTACTGATTGTTTTTGCTTTCAGACCCTCCCTTCCTTTTCATTTCCTACAATCTATTTAAGTTGTTCTCAACTTCTGTAACTTCTATATTTTCCCTTAGCAACCTTCTTCACCTATTTTAAAAATCCCTCAATTTTGCCTTCTATGATCCTGTTGAAATTCTAATCTTCTCGTTGTCTCTTTAAAACCTTCTCATTTTATTGATCACCACCTCTGAAATTTTTCATTATCCTTTGGTTTTCATCTTTTCAAATCCATCTCTTCTTTGCTTGCTCTTATTTTGTTGTTCATCTCAATAATTCCCTCTTTGTTGCTTCTTCCTTTTCCTACTTAGCTACAGAATCCCTTCACCTATTTTTCAATTTGGCAGGCCTCTCATCCTTAAAATAACCCATTAAAACCTTATTCACTTTTTCCCTCTTAAAACTTCCCCCTTTTAACCACCTTAAACAAAGCCCACTTGAACCAAAATATCAATTACCAAAATGACTATTCTAGCTTGGAATTGTCAAGGAATAAACCTATCATATTCTATTCAACATTTAAAAGGATTGGTCTCTCTTCATAAACCTAACATATTATTTCTTTCTGAAACATTAGCTAATGACCAACACATGCGGAGATTATCACAAACCCTCCAGTTCAATAATTATTTCTCGGTCCCAAAAGTTGGAAGGCGAGGCGGATTATGTATGATGTGGAAAGACAACCTAAATATACAAATTCTATTCCACACTCAAAATTACATTCATACAAAAGTTACACCTCCACCCCCAGAGCAACCATGGTTGTGCACAGGTATCTATGGGCCACCGCATCCAGATACAAGGAAAACTTTGTGGCAGGAATTTCCAACAATATTTAGCAACTTCAATCCTTCCACCCTTGGCTATTGATAGGAGACTTCAACGATGTCTTAGATCAATCAGAAAAAAAAAAAGGAGGAAGGCAAGTAACATATGCTCAATCTCAACCTCTTCTCACTCTCATGGATCAAATGGGTTTTATAGATCTGGGATTCCGAGGAGATCCTTACACCTGGAAAAACAACCAAATGGGGCATGATAACATCCTCGAAAGATTAGATAGAGCTTTAGCAAACCATATCTGGCGAACGGCGAACCCACATGCGGCAATCACTCATCTTCCGAGAATAGCATCTGATCACGCCCCAATTCTATTACAAAGGAAAGCGATAGATTGGCAAGGAACAAAAAACTACAAATTTGAACACCTATGGCTCTCTCATCCTCAACTCAAGCAAATAGTCGAAACGGCATGGGAGCAACAGCAAGATCTGAACCTACCCTAGACCTCCAATTAAAACTCATAACAACCGGACAATCCCTATTAGAATGGAACAAACAAACCTTTGGCCACCTACTAACTATGATCAAGAAATCAACAACCAAGATAAAACACGCACAACATCAATGTGCAACCCAATCAGGCTCTGACCTGGAACTCTGGCTAAATCAAGAAAAACAACTAAGAATAGACCATGTAGAACTCCTACAATGCCATGCGACATACTGGCAACAAAGATCTAGAATTCAATGGTTACAATCTGGAGATCTCAACACAACCTTCTTCCATACTAAAGCTACCATCCACAGAGCCTGTAACAATATACAGCAATTACAAGACCCACAAAACAACTGGATTAACAAAAAGGAAGATGTTGTTCAACTCATTCTAGGTCACTATGCTCAACAATATACGGCCCCCCCCTACAAGGATTGACGAAGACCTCTTCACAAATATCAGACCAAGATTAACTCCCATACAATCAGATCTACTCACAAAAGAAGTAACTACGACGGAAATCAAACAAGCTCTCTTCTCCATTAATTCAGAAAGTGCTCCGAGTCCAGACGGCTATACAAGTAAGTTTTTCAAAAAAATTTGGGAAACAACTCATCACCAATTGATAGCAATGGTTCGAAGTTTTTTTAATAACCTAAATTTTCACCCTCTAATGAATCACACAAACATAACACTAATACCTAAAATCGATCACCCATCAAAACCATCTCAGTTCAGACCCATAGCACTCTGTAACGTCACTTATAAAATCATCTCAAAAATTCTAGTCAATCGTATTAGGCCACTTCTCCCTTTCTTAATAAGCCCTTACCAAAGTGCTTTTGTACCACAAAGATCAATACATGATAACATAGCAATTGCTGGAGAACTCTTCCATCATATCAAAACATCTAACCAAACCAAAGATCCAAAAATAGCTCTCAAACTTGATATCCAGAAAGCCTATGATAGCTTAGATTGGGGATTCATCAAAACATCCTTTACAAAACTTGGGTTTCCATCAGCCTTTATAGACTACATAATGCTATGCGTTACAACAGTTACATACTCAATCAACATCAATGGTACACCCCATGGCTATATCACCCCAACTAGAGGTATCAGACAAGGAGATCCGCTATCCTCTTATATTTTCATTATATGCGCTGAAATCCTATCTACAAATCTAGGAAACCTACAAAACTGAAAGTCTGTTCAGGGACTCATCATATCCAAAAAAGCACCATCCATTATTCATTTAATGTATGCGGATGACTTACTAATCACATATAAAGCTTCCTATCAGAGTAACTAAAACCTGAAAAACCTTATGCACTCCTATAGCACATCTGCAGGGCAGATAATCAATACATCTAAATCAGTAATCATCCATCACCCAACACTAGAACCGACCAAAATAAACGAAATTCAACAATTCTTTAATATGCATGCTACTTCAAAACCTCCAATTTATCTAGGAGTCCAATTCAAACAAGGAAGGGCTTCCAACCAAACCTTTGCACCCCTACTACAAAGATTAGCCCAAAAAGCCAAAGGTTGGATGACAAAATGCTTAACTCCAGCCGGAAGACTCACTCTCATCAAAACCTCCCTAATTCCCACCTCAAACCACATTATGCAAACACAAAATCTACCCAGAAATATTCATAAACAAATAGATCGCATCACCAGGAATTTTTTCTGGGGACACGAATCAACCATTAAAAAACTTCACCCTATAGGATGGGATAGAATAACAAAACCAATTTCCGAAGGAGGATTAGGAATAAGAAAGAGAAGTGACCATAATAAGGCACTACTCATGAAGAGAATCTGGAATCTACATGAACAACCTAACTCTATCTGCGGAAGTCTCTTCAGTGCAAAATATCTCAATCAACAACCAATCCTACATGGCATTAACTCCATACCATCCTCCTCCAGTCCTCAATGGAGATAACTAGCAGCAATTGTCCCCACCATGCAGCAATTAATATTCCACCGTATTGGTAATGGTTTATCAACTCCGATAGAAGCCAATTGGATTCCACATTCAACAAACATAGATCAATCACAATACTACACAATACGAATGGTAGCAGATATCATAGACCCAATTTCACACTCATGGAATCACGAAAAATTAAGCCTCCTTCCCAATACCATAACCCAAAAAATAATGAACATCCACCTACCCTGGGGATGCCCCTCGGGACAAAATTATCGGCCACATTCAAAATCTGGAAAATACACAACCTCATCGGGATACAAATGTCTAACCCATGATCAACCAACTCACATTCCTCTATCACCCACCAAATTCTTATGGACTTTACCATGTCCACCAAAGTCGGCTTTTCTGTGGAAAGCCATCAATGAAGGATTACCAACCTTCTCTCTCTTACACCACATCCATCTGACCAACTCAGACATATGCCCTAGATGCAACACTAATCCAGAATCATCAAGTCACCTTCTAATCCACTGTCCAACGACAACCACCTCTTGGAGCACCTTACTCACTCAACTATCAACTTCATCAAACCCTAACCCCCATACCACTTTCACAATTACGCCACAGATGACCATATCACAAATCCTGCAATAACCTGCTTCAACTTCTGTAACCTCCTATTTCTGTTTTCTATTTTGGACCTTATGGCTAGCTAGGAATAACCTAATATACCAACAAAAGCAAACAACCTCAGAAGAAATCCTAGCTTGGGCACAAAAACTACATCAAGAATTCTACGGAGCAATACACTCTTCACCACCAATCATACCAGGAGATGCACCATTATTCAACCATCCTACGAGAGGCAAAAGAATATCAACAATATCGATAGGATGGACTATCCCACAAATCAATTGGATTAAGATTAATACAGATGGAGCAGCTAGAGGTCACCCGGGATTTGCAGGGGCAGGATTTATATGCAGAGATTCTGACGCACGAAGTATATTGGCTCTATCTCAACCACTAGGAATCACGACTGCCTTAAGCGCAAAAACTGGCTCGCTATTAGCATCAAGAACAGCAATAGAAAGACAATGGCCAAGAGTTCTCTTTGAAACAGATTCAGAGAACCTTCTGGGATTCATCAACTCCTCTACTCCACCACCTTGGCACATATCGGGAATGATAGAGGAAATAAAGATCAAATTTCGACAAATCCCACATGCGACTATTCAGCACAGCTACAGAGAAGGAAATCAAGCAGCAGACGGGTCAGCCAACCATGCAGCAGATGGAAGTCAAACATGAAATTTTTCAACTAAAATATGGGAACAGGCAATCCCATCTTTTATTAGTCAAATCCTATTTCATGATTCCGTGGGCAACACATACCCACGACAAATTGTAACCTAACTTCAGTTATTTATCCTGGATTGATTGGGGGCCAGACATTTTAATTGGGGGCCATGATATTTTATTTCCACCCCAAATTTTTGAGGGGCGTATTAATCCGATATTGAAAAGACTGTTTTACCCTTTACTAAACACAAATCTTAAAAATCAGTTAACACTAATTTGAAATCATAATTAGGCCCCAATTCATATACCTAAACTAAACCAAAAAATCATTTTTCTTTTTTCTTCTTCTCTTCTTCTTCTCCTCTTCCTCTCCTCTTCCTCTCCACAACCACCATTAACGACCCCAAACGATTTTTTTTCTTCGACCGATTCATCGTCGATGTTAGAAGATAATCGTCGATGTTAGAAGATAATCGACGATTACCTTCTTCTTCAAACATGGCTCGTACAAAACAGACCGCTCGCAAAGAACGTCAAATCCCCAATCTCCTCGACGCCGTCAAAGGAAAGGTAATCGTGGGAAGAACCCCAAAACCCAAAAAATCGAAACCCAAAGAAGATATGGGTCCAATTAGAAGGTATGTGAAGTTAAACCCACCTTCTATGCGTTTTTTTGTTGTGTTTTGATTGTGAAATCGAGTGTGGTAACTGAAATTTAGCGGTTCAGTTAAAGGGTCGTTAGTATCGTAGTGGATACCCCTAACGACTTTTCATTTGCATGTTTATTTTATGAAAAATCGTTAGTCTATTATGTTGAAGATGACGACCCTTATTTACGAGCATCTTTGCGACAATTTTTGCCCTAGAATAGAGTCGTTATTCATTTATGTTGCGAGATGACGACTCTTGTTTGCCGACCCTTATTTATTTCATAACGACTCTAGATGGAACTCGAACAGCCCTCCTGATTTCCAAAAAATTGATAGTGTCGTCATCTCATTTCCCCTTGAGTCGTCACTTAAGTATATGCCCTAGAGTCGTCAACCCAAATTGTAGGATCGTTATTGTCTTTTTGACGACCCTTTATTTTTGTCAGCGTCGTCATCATATAACTTTGAGTCGTCACATGTTATACAAGGGTCGGTTGTGTTTTAGATTATTCGATTGCCGACTCTAATGGTTTTTTTTTTGTTTTTTTGTTTCGGAACCAAATGCAGAACCAAAGGAAAGGTTCCAATGACGATAACTCCACCTTCCAAAGCTCCACGTCATGATAAATACTTACTTGCTTAGGTCCATTACGCGGTAAGAAGCCGAGTGAGGTCTCATTTTCTATCACTTAGAACCTAGAGACAAAGGTAACGAGTTGTCGGATTCATCGAATCGACTCTCCCGTTATTTCCGCTGAGCGTAGTGGTGAAGAAGAAGAAATCCAAGAAGAGGAGATAGGAGAAGATCCTCCCGTACGAGGTGAAGAGGAAGTAGAGAGTGACAATGATGATGAAGGTAATGTTAGTGGTGATGATTATGATGAAGGTAATGTTAGTGGTGATGATTCTGATGATGGTAATGGTGATGATGATGAGCAGGAAGGGGATGGAGGTAATAATGGTGGTCATGAGGAGGAAGAGGATGAAGGGGATGATGGTGGTGGTAAGGATGATGAAGAGGATGATGGTAAACAAGATGTAGAAGTCAAGAACAAGGATGCAAAGACGAAGCCGGTAAAGAGGGTTAAGAAGGATGGAACTGATATTGCACCCAGCGCGAGACACGTTCCGCGTCTCGTTTGATGTTGGAGCCTCTTGAAGTGGTAAACCAAGAGGAGAACCTAGAGATGGGGGCAAAGTTCTATTTGGATATCTTTGGATCGTGGGCTCATACCATCTATGAGACAATCGTAAGAATCCCAACTTTGCTTGCTATTTGATTAGTTGGTTGATATTACTTTTCTAATATGTTTTTTAATACTTATTTGTTTATTTTTTGCAGGATCATAAGAATGCCGCACGTCTCTTGTGCACCAATCTTCTTTTAAGAAAATGGAGTTGTGGCCGCTAGAAGGTGAATGTGCAAGAGTTAAAGAATATGTTGAAAACTCCGGTTTGTACAATGCCGTTGTGAACTCTGTGATTGCGTATGACAAGGTCGCGATATCTAGTTTCGTGTGAAAGGTATTACGCCGAAGTCGACACATTCCAACTTCCTTTTGGCGAGATGGCATTGACTCGATGATGCGGAATGATATTAGGGGTGCGGGTCGAAGGTAAATCAACCCAGTGAGAATTTCAAGAGAAGGCCTAGTTGGGATGAAATTTATACATGGACCAAGAACTTGTTTGGCTGGGATAAAGAGAAGACTGATGGGCTTTTTGTCTGGGAGCTAAGTACCAAGAAAGAGTTCAAACTTCGTGGACATTAGGCAGATGTTTGTTTGGTACCGCAGAGAAGGAAAAAAAAAGGAGGTCTCTCGATATGGAATGTCGTTATGCGGCGGCGGCAGCTTATTTGTTGTACGTCCTTGCATCGGTTGTATTTCCCGATGACAAAAGGTAACTGGGTGAGCGCCAACCTTCTTGACTTTTGGACCCCTTAGAAGATGTGAACAAGTACTCTTGGGGGACTGCCATAGTTGCACATCCGAATGGTCGGCTTTCCCGGGGATCTCGCGAACGAACTTCTCAAATTAATGGGAATTTGGCTCTAATCCGGTATTTGGATTGATGAAAGTTGTCTTCTTTTAGTATGTTTTTTTCCTTCGATATATTTTTATGTTTATTTGATTGTTTAAAATAGGTGTGGATTTATGATCATTTCCCTCACTTTGTTCAAAGACAATGAAGATGTGAAAATCAACTCAAATTGGAGCCCGGGTAGTCCAACAGAACCCGTTGGTTGTACTCCGGTTCTCGGGATAGGGAACAAGCGATGCCTTGATAGAAATGCGTAAAAAACTTGACAACATCACGGCGGAAGAGGTAATCTTTAGTCCTTACAAGGATGCTAGAGTTGGCGCATGGAAGATGTCGTGTATTACCATGGCCCTTTGTTTCACCCCAACGGTTTTTCAATGTACAATCCTTTGAGAATCATGCGTCAACTTGGGTTTGTTCAAGATTCACCCGATGAAGACGATGTACCTCCGTTCAAGCACAATTTGAACTTGTGTTATTCATTTACATACAAATATACGTCAGTTCATTAGAATTGTTTTTTTAATGTATATATATAGAGGGAACGAATGAAGCTTTTTGTCAAGGCTTTTTGTTGCTCGGCTGACAAAGGAAGTGATTGATCTGCGAAGCAACGTCTGTACGCTGATTGTTGCACGCACATTGAAAATCCCAATGCAAAGAAGATGTTTCTTGAGCTAGCCAAGGAAGGTAAGAGGACCGGAAAACACGTAGCCGAGCACAACAAGGTGGTGAACGGGGGCAAAGTAGCCAACATCATGATGAACAAGGTACAGGAGAAGATGGTGGTTCCCGGGGCCGGTGAAACTCGTGGTCCTCCTCTAAGAAAAGCCGGAAAGTTTCCCGGTCGGGAAGTAAGGAGGAGGTCGAGGTCGAGATGGTGGTCTTGAGTGAGGAGATGTTACCGTCTCCTTGAGATGTTACTTTATAACTTGAACTTATGTGTTTGTTGAAACTACTTATGTGTTTGGTTTGGCTGGTTTGTTGAAACTACTTTGTTTTAAGAAGGATGTTTACTAGTATGTTTGTTAGAATAATGTAGTACTGTAATGCAGACAAGATTATACATTGTGATAGAGTTAGGGTCGTTATCTATGGTCTGTAGCAGTGTAACGACTCTATTTGTGATACACATAGTCGTTATGTGTTTCAATTAAAAGTCTAACGAGTCAGAGGGAAATGAAGACAGTGATGTTTTTTTTTTCCTGCATAGAGTCGTTATTTAGTATATGGAAACTAATGACGACTCTAGGTCAGAAAATATCCAGGAGATGAACCATATTTTCTATGCCTAGAGTCGTTATTTAGTATATGGAAACTAATGACGACTCTAGGTTAGAAAACATCCAGGAGATGAACCATATTTTCTATGGCTAGAGTCGTTATTTAGTATATGGAAACTAATGACGACTCTAGGTCGAAAAACATCCGGAGATGAACCATATTTTCTATGCCTAGAGTCGTTATTTAGTATATGGAAACTAATGACGACTCTAGGTCAGAAAACATCCAGGAGATGAACCATATTTTCTATGCCTAGAGTCGTTATTTAGTATATGGAAACTAATGACGACTCTAGGTCGAAAACATCCAGGAGACGAACCATATTTTCTATGGATAGAGTCGTTAACTATTATATGGAAACCCATGACGACTCTAGGTGAAAACATCCAAGAGGAACCATATTTTCTATGGCTAGAGTCGTTAGCGGGATCAAATAGCGGGTTAACGATCGTTACATGTGTATTAAATCCGGAAAATACCCCTTTTAGGTATACAGAGTCGTTGCTTTTATATGGGATATATTGACGACTGTTACAACCAGGAGAAAGTTAATATGGGTATTCTTGAATTTGACACATCAAATGTTCGTCAATGAACCTTCGCGCTCGAAGATACAACGTTGTATATTCTTTGTGGTGAATGAACTTAGTATCCCCATTACGTATTGTCCATAACCCATTGAAACGTTCCAGCTGAAATTAAACGAGGAATGTTATATGTTAGTAACTTTGAAGCATGAGGAAAGTATAAATATTAACGAATTACTCACTTTTTCCTTAAGAGGAGCTCGTGGATGATGGTCGTACACCATATTTCTAACTTTTACATACTCTCTCATTGCACTTTTAATGTAGTTGAATCGAAATGCCAAGTCTCTCAATTTTCGGTTATTAGGATTCGCGGTACGCCCGTAGAAGAACTCCTTAACTCTCTTCCAAAACATTGAATAGATTTCATTTGGACGTTCACGAAAGGTACTAGCAAACGATTTAACGAGACACAAATCTTCATACGGTTCCCATTCAGCCATTGCAATTGAAAGATTACGTAGTTTGGTGGAAAAAAGAATGGTTTTGGGCTATTTTCTCTAGAGGATGGGGTGGTATTATATAGAAGAAAATCCCAACGGTCGTTTTTTTTGAAAATCACAACGTGAGTCGTTAACTACATTATCAAAGGTGTTGACGACTCAAGAGCAGGTTGTTGCAAAATAAGTCATATGACGACTTAGGTATAGTCACTTTGCATTAACAAACCGAGATAACGATTGTTCAGTAAAATAAATTGAATCTCGATTGAAAGGAAACTTGGAATAGTAGCATATTAAATATTAATTAGAAGGTGGATATTCCTTTGAACACATTACTTGTTGTTCATGTTTCTGGTGCGCGATTCAACTAGCATGGCGGCTTCAATGTGATAAAAAGGCTCTCCTCTCCATTTGGTATATGCGGCCCGAGCAAAGACACCTATCCCCTTTGTGCCTCGCGAGAAACTCGTTGTACTTGGTGCACCATTTTATAACAAGAATCGTCCTATGACTAATATGGGACGGCAAGTAAGGATATCGTAGTTTGTTGTTGTTATTAACGAAAGGACCCGAACCAACTTGGCTCCAAAATATACTATCATGTTCATGTTCTTCGTGGAGATCCTTGACAATGTAATAATTTTTAACCCATTCGGTCTCTTCCTCGACTTGCTTGAATCTTTCACGGAGTTGGGATTGTTCTTGGTCTCGTCGTTTGGCCTCGCGCAACTCTTCTTCTTCCTTCGTAGGATATGGCGTGAAAGTGGGTGGTTTTTTAGTAGGTCGCATGCTTTTTTTGCGTATCTCTTCTTCCATTGCCAATATTGATTTGGTTGGTCGCTTGCATCTTCTAAGTATGTTATCAATTGAATTGGGGGTTGATGAAGTATTAGCCATTATTGAGGTGGTTTTCAATTGAATTTGCTCCTGGAAGTGTTCCTCTATATATACAATAATTACCAACGGCTATTTTTTTTTGGGAAAAAGCGTATCCAAAAAAAGCCGTTGGGGGTTTTCTTATAGAGTCGTCAATGTTAACTCTCTAATGATAACGACTCTCCGGGGTATAACTAGAGTCGTTACTTTTTATGTATATATGCTTCACGACTCTTAGTATATAAACATCCAGGAGTCCATCAAATTTTTACGGTTACTGTCGTTAATGTTTATGAAAACTGAGATGACGACTCTTAGCTAGAAAACTTCCAGGAGACTGTCAAATTTTAAGGTTAGAGTCGTTAACTTGTATGTATATATGTATAACGACTTTTAGGCGTAAAAAACATCCAGGAGAGTAGCAGAATTTACAGTTAGGGTCGTTAAGGTGTATGTATATATGGATGACGACTCTATAACATAATTCAAATTACCTATGTGGGTCGTTGGTGGTTTAATCCAACTAGGATAAAAAGCATTGTATTCATTAAGCATTCTTCAAAATACAAATATCTGGGTAGAAGATACAACCATTATCAAAAAGTATGCTTCAAAATGCAATGCATTGTTTAGCCGCTTTCACGGTTTCTCTAAAAGACTTTTTAGTTGTGGGTCTACCCGGTGGTTTTTGTTTGATTGGCTCTTCTTCTACTCCTAAGCTCTTACGGGCAGCTAGGCCACAAATTAGAAACCAAAGATTCTGTCTTCCGCACAATTCGTTTTTCGATATTTCTCATTGATATACTTGCCAATCTCAAGGTCTCCAAATTGTTCATCAGCGGCTCCTGTGGGATTTGGGATGAACCCAAGTTGCTTCCAAAAAGGATAGATATCTTCAATGGGAATGAGCCCCTTGTACCCACCGAGCTTATGTTTACACGGGAGGCCAAGCCACGTCTCAGTTGTACAATTACATTTAATGACTTTTCCATCGGAAGATTTCGCTCGAAATTTGTTAAGTTCAATCATCATATGCTTTATTGCCCACCATGATACTTGGTGCGAAACCCCACGTAGAAATTCTTTGTCTTCCATGTATTGCTTCAAAAAACGGTCCTTACTATACTCCATCTGAGTCACTATCTTGCTTAGGTCATCCTCGGCGTGCTCGTGAATAGCTTCCTGTACCGTAACT
This sequence comes from Papaver armeniacum, assembly GCA_023531295.1. Classification (NCBI taxonomy): domain Eukaryota; kingdom Viridiplantae; phylum Streptophyta; class Magnoliopsida; order Ranunculales; family Papaveraceae; genus Papaver; species Papaver armeniacum. Next base: position 32,838 of record JAJJWW010006732.1, read on the forward strand.
ACCCCACCAGTGTTCTCTTGAAGAATTTTTTTCAAACGTCCATGGGACTATTCTGCAATACTTGTGGACTCATTTTTGTAGTGCTTGAACTTATTGGTCCATGCATAAACAAACTTTTCCTTCCAAGGATTCAACCATGTATCTAGGCAATAATCGACAACCTTCTTATGATCCGTACTCCAATCATCAATAAACTTTTGAAGATTTGCATAGTACTTTACTTCGGTCTTCGAATGAGCCAAATGGTCCCAATCTTTGCAGAAATCCTCCCATAGATCACCATCTTCAGCATATTTTTCCTTTTCTTTCATTTTCTCTTCGGCTATCTCTTTTTTTTTGAAAGTTTACTTAGACGCTCGTCTTCCTCCTTGGAACGTTGATTACCCTTTGCAGGCTTGATCTTTTGAATCTGATTCTTGCAATTAGAAAAAATATTCATTTGGATGTGCCACGTACAAAGAAAATGTTGAGCATGTGGAAAAACTTGACGAACGACACTCATGACTGCAAAATCCCTATCCGTAATTATAACCTGCGGTGTGCCTTCGCCTCGGTAAATCAACCGAACTTGTTCCAAAGCCCAAACATAGTCCTCTATTTCTTCCTTTTCCATAAAGCACCATGCCACGGTGAATGATTGCTTATCCGAAGTATGACTAACCACGTTCAACAACGGCATGTTATACTTGTTGGTCTTATAGGTGCAATCTATGAACAAGACCCGGTAAAAACATCGAGCCAAATCCACCATCCTAGGATGGGCAAGAAAAATATGTGTCACTTTGTCGCCCGGACCCACCCTTGTTTGCATGGCGTAGTTAAGTTTTTCTGCCAACCACTCTGATTGTTGCATAATTAATCTACCATCCCATTCAGTTCTCCTGATCGTTGCTTTGGCAGCGTAGATGGTGGAAATAATAGACAAGTTTGTCTTATCTTCCGCTCTTATTGCATTTAGGATCTGAAGGGGCCTACATCGCTTCATCTGTCGTACCTTTTCCATTTGATGTGGTTTCAATCTGGCATATGCTGGGTGCCCTAAAAGAGTACTAGGTGGAGGATGGTTGTGACGACCATCCGAATACTATACAACCTCCATAGATTAGTTTCAAGATGCCTTTTGAAAACAATCCTGAAGGGGCATTGTATCTTCTTCGACGAAGTTTTGTAGACCCTCGTCGTCTTCTTCTCATACTTGTAGTTCTTCCCTTTGTGACTTTCTTCCTTATCCCCCGCTCTCTCGCATACCATCTCCATTTGCTTATAATCAACGTGTTTGCTTTGAACAACTACGCACATCTTCTCTTTTGCCTTGGAAATAATCCATTCCTTGACATCAGCCTTTGTCTCCCACGTCTACATTAAAACCAATGTCACGTTCATGATGCAACACTAATTAAACAATTTTCATAAAGATATACATCGATTCAAACATTAAAAACGTACCAAATCGGTCATATAGTGTTGGGAGGTATCCGGACCGATAATGGAGACGGGTTCAGGTTGAGAGCTCGCCCGTACAACCAACTACATAGAAAAGAAAAACATATCATAATCCAGTCGTTAATTTCTGTGATGTTAAAATGCCGACACTAACAGTCGTCATCTTTATTTACAGGTTGACGACACTAATAGTCGTCAACCTTAATTTTGCAGAAAAACGACCCATTCCTCGACAAATGACGACCCTCTTTATACACTGACGACTCTACATTCCCAAATATATATACAATGCTGCACAGTTTTCACCTTGGGTCGTTACTGTTTATATAACTAGCTTGACGACTCTAGAAAAACTTAGTGGAGAATTTGAAAATCAACGGTAACTTTGACTAGTAGGAGCGAGTTATGCAGAAGTAACTGTTGGTATTTAAAAAAAAACTATCCGTTGGGTACATTTTTGCTATAAATAGAGACCTATCTCTTCCAAACTTATTCACCCATCACTTTCAATCTTCCTAAATTAGTCACCCATCACTTTCAAACACTACAAAATGGCTTCAACTCCGTTCAATAATCTAGAAGGTGTTGCTATTATCAGAGCACACACCACTCTCACAAAGCACTCCGTTGAGGAAGCGCAATGGGTGGCCGATGAACGAAGACCCAACAAGAGGGCCTTACCTTGGGCATGATCAAAACACCAATGCTTGGTGGAAACGGGTGTTTAAGGTATTCAAAGCACTAAGCGGAAATCGTTATAGGAGGACTCTCCCACAAATAAGGGAAAGGTACGCATATTTATACAATGAATGCGTACTGCTAAGAAACGAATTGAAAGCTCGTAAGGACGCTATGCCGAACGAACCTCGAATGAGTAGAGTAAGTTTGTGAATCAATTGGCCTTTCATCAAAAAATATTTATTTGGTTATCATTATTCAACAACGCTAACTTATTTAAAAAATTGTTTTTCCAGTATACTTTGGGTCGGAGCCAATACGAATTAAAGTACGGCCATGAGTTTTTGCACGAGGACTGCTACACTCTCTTGGAGGAAGTTGAATGGAAATTCGCCCAATATAATTAAACTCGTATAGATTTTCTATGGCAATGTATTGAACAATTTTATGCGTTTTCCTTCTATTTTATTTCAACTACATGTATGTTTTTCGGATTCAATAAAACACATGACTTCAAATATCGGTGCAATAACTATAGTTCATAAAGGGTCGTCATGATTCGTTAAATCCAAAGTGACGACTCAAAAGATTGTTTGAAATTCTTGGCATGAGTCGTCATTTATGGAGAAGAACATATTAACGACTCTAAAGGTCACTTGACACAGAGACTATTTGACTGTAGAGTCGTCATTCAGTAAACAAAACACATTAACGACACTTAATATCATCAAGAGTCGTCACTTTTTTAATATACATAATGACGATCCTTATAGCAGTGAATGTGAATTTTGAATTCACCAAATGTGGTTGAGTCGGGCAACGGTTAAAAATTCAAAAAAATGACTGTTGGGTCCCTAATCTCTATAAATAGAGACCCATACCTCACCCATTCTTCACCCAAACCATAATTCTAAACCTTCACATTCATTCTCATACATTTATTATCCAAGAGGAAAAAGAAGAGGAAACACCATAACTAGTACTTACACTTCGGAAGAGAATTGTGTTATTGTGAGAGCTTGGAAAACAGTCACAAACCACTTTGAAGATCTAGGAAAAGACATTGATCAAACATCGGATGCTTGGTGGAACCGTGTATTCATCGTTTTTGTGGCGTTAGACGGAAATTGCAACTCAAGGTCTTTGAAACTCGTCAAGGAACGGTTCGAGGAGATATTATTCGAGTGTGAAGTTTTCAAAAGAGAAATCAAGGCCGTAAGGGAAGCCATGCCCAATATGTTGGGTGCTATGAGAGTAAGTATTTAAACAAGAGGTAAAACTTATCCAAAGCTTTCAACAATACTAACTGAGTATGTTTGCGTTTTCAGTTGAGGAAGGCGTATGGCTATTACAAGGAGCTTCGTGGGAAAAAGTTTGAGTTCGACGATTGCTACTTTATCTTGGAAGGCACCATGTATAATTACGCCATTTATGATTAAGTGCACCGTTATTATCTATTGTATTTCATTTCCTTCAATGTATCGCTATGAAAGATGTATGCCTTTTACGATTCAATGAAATGATTCTATGAAATCAAAAGTTATGATAATCCAGCTCAAGGGTCGTTAGTATACTAAATAAAACACCGAACGACTCTACATAAAAGTTGAAATTGCGGGATAGGGTCGTCATCTTCTACGAATACGTATATGACGACTCTAAGTGCTTTATTTACTGAGAGTTCTGGGTTTAGAGTCGTTTGTCTCTAAAAAATAAACATTAACGACCCTTTTTGACCTAGCATAAAGAGTCGTCAGTGTTTATCACACGCCCCTAACGATTTTTCATAACCTGGAAAAGTTGCAGGTTTGAGTCGTCATCGGTAATTCCAATTCACTGACGACCTTTAACAAATCGTTAATGAATCCAAACCCGACTATAACGACTCTCACATCGACGACTTAAAAACAGTGACCATGAATCGACCCCTTGGAGCACCATTGTAAAATTTCAAGAGTATATGAGGTTTACCCGATTGTTTTGAGGTGCGGGTTCTTCATTTGGAGTATCGGTTCCTTCATTTTGAGGAGTAGGATCTTCATTTCCACCATTATTCATGGCTTCCTCCATTAACATCTCTTCATCAAACATCCAATCCATAGGATTATTAGAGATAATCTCACCATCAATACATTCATGGTTATTGTTTGAACCTTCAACTACCTCATTCCCTCCACTTGAATCACTCATTTCTAAACAACCCTAGTTTTCCTCCCAAAACCCCTCTTCTTCTTCTCAAAACAAAAATACCCAAAACTTAAATTTCCCAAAAATTTAATCCAAAACCTGATTTTAAACTAAACTAAATTAACACACTAATCTACTTCATTAACTCTTAATACTAATCACTCAAGGTTATTTTAGGTATTTAGAAAGAATTTTTATAAGGGGTGACCCAAATTATGATTGGGTGACCTTTTTTGTCCTCTAGTACTTGGCCCCCAATTAAAAAGTATGGCCTCCAATCAAATGAGGTTATTTATCTTCATGCTTAAAAAAAAAAAAAGTACGATTCAAAAGAATTTTGTAGAACAATGCGAAAAGATCAATGAAGTCATCAATTGATAAGTGAGGCAATTGGGCCAATTACTCCACTAAGTATTATCGTGGCATAGCTTCATTGATGCATAAATTCTTTTGAGTTTAAGTTTGTTGTACTTTTTGTAGCATCCAAACTTGTTCAAGCCAGCAAAACATACAGATAATCTACGTGACGTTATGACTAATACTTTTATCTATGAAAAAGGTAGACAGTTCTGACAAGCTAAAGGGACATCCATAAAAAGGAAGTGGATGAAAGATGAGAATCTCATTTCGTCCCGGAGCGGGCGATTAGAATTTATGAGGACCCCTTTATTATACACAACATTGCCACCCACGATATCTCTCTTTAGATACCAACTTCTTGAGAAAGACTGAAAGACTCCAGCACTATGGTACGGCTTACGCACACTAGGGAAAAATCAACTCTTCCAAACATGCCAAAAATTCTCGACTAATAGATAATTTTGCTTCCCTATAGCTTATTAGTTGTGACGAAATTAGTATCTATTATGGTCCTTTGCTTCATGGCTAAGTGAAAATATTTTATCTACTGTCACTTTAGTTACTGACTGCAAGATGTTAGCGGAAACAATCAGAAAGGAGGAAAAGATCCCAGATTGGAGCGCGGATAACACAATAATGAAGACTCAAAATATTTTGCAAACACTCCCTCAGGCTAAAGTGAAATACATCAATAGAAGATTTAACTCAGCAGCAGATCACATTGCAAAAGAAGCTCGTGAAAAGAATCTTCAGCATATATCTACCCAAATTCAGATAAGGATATCTCAATCTATTATGATGTCCAATATTTTTGAAAAGAAAGACATTGTAAAGCTGATGTATTTTATTATTTGATTAATATATAATCTTTTCCCATCAAAAAAAAAAGAAAAATGGTCCTTTGCTTCGTTTTAATTCGATCCATTCCCTTCTCTACTCTACCAAATTGATCTATTACGTTCATTTACTTCGCTTTAATATGATTTATTCCTTTCTCTGCTCTTCACCACTCTACATTTTTTTTTTCATAAAAGAGACGAACCTCAACTGATACATTCATAATGCCGATTTTGGAAGTCAGAAACCTTACATAAGTTTTCGAAATTCACCATATGTTCTTTCAAGCTAATATATCTTCCCCAATTCTTGACTAACAATTCAAATCCTACAAACATAAAGACTATTTCAGAACACCTTTTCTCTCCCTCTTTCAAAAGAAAGAGACAGGACCAAATAACATCAGAAGGCCAAATTAATTTTGAAGAAAAATCAATATGTATCACCGCACAAAGCGGTGACCAGATCAAACTCAGCCCAGTGTTTGTAAGAACATGTAAATAACATGAACTTAGGTTTTTAAAATAAAATTGCCTAATGCAATTTAGGTAATGTGATGTCTCAAGTAAATGAATGAACTTGAATAATGTCTCGTGTAACAGTAGCAGTAGTGTCTCAGGTAGCATAGGTTATCTGACTCGGTCTGAATCAGATCGAATGGGTCTGAATCAGCATGGAAGATTTGTTGATAGTTGCAGAAATATAAGAACTTGGTGATAATCTTGATCTAGTTGTTGATGTCTTTGTTTCGCGACAAAGGGTTGTTGCTGTCTCTGTTTTAGAAGCCGGTAAAGTTGAAACTCGTCGGAGCTTCTTTACCTGCCAGAAATTTTCTTGGACAAACTCTTGATAGAGCAGCGGTGTTGAAACAACTCGTCGGAGCTTTACTTCCTGTCATACAATTTCTTTATCAAGGATGGGGTAACAAACCACTTGAAGTGGAGTATCACCAGACTTGCAACAAACATCAAACATATCATGGACAACAACCCAGAAAGTTAAAGCAAGAGAAAGTATTACAAGATCTAAATATGAAAAAAAATTCAAAACAAGCATTAAAACCTTAAAACTAGAAGAAGTTACAGAAATAACTAAAAACATTACAAGTATAGATTCTGCTAAAGGCCAATCATGACCAAAATCATAGAAAATTGCAGATCTGCGATAATAAGGTGAAGAAGAATCCGATGGGAATACTGTTGATGTTGTTTCGTTTGGATCATGGATTAAGACTGAAGATGTTGATGATATGTATTGGTTTCCTGTTTGAGAAAGAACACAACACATACCTGCATAATCAATCACAAACCCAAGATGAAAAAAAACCCAAAAATGCAACATAAACAAGGCAGAAAATAAGATCCAAACGGTGATTAACTCTAATAACAACAGTAGATGATTAAAACAAGGAAAAATGGGTTTTGATGTGGAGCCGATCTGAGCAGGGAGGCGCTCAAGGAGATGGGGTTTTCGTTTCTGTTTTTTTCCTAGAGAGAGTGAAAAGGGATCTATTATGGTCATTTACGTTTAATCTGATCAATTCATTTCTCTACTCTTCCCTACTCTATCAAAATTGATAAGATCTGATCCCACTATATAGCCAATGGATATTACTTATAGAATCTCTTTAATATGATTCTCTTTAAAATCATCATGTAAATGTTGCTTGTGGAATGAAATATTTGTGGTTTGATGATCAAAAAAAAAGAAAAAAGAAAACAAGGAATATTACTTTTTTTTTCTTTTTTGATGAACAATCAGACCACATTTCATTCAATCCAAAAAGGTGATTACATGATTGTTTACAAGAAAAAGAATATTAAAACCAATTACATGTGATTCGCGAACAGAAAGAGCATAATACCGCAAAGGTATCCAATTTTTGTATGAAAAGTAGAGAGAAAAGATGGTATAATCCGGAATCAATTCCGACCATTTTGAATGTTTGTCTTCTATAACAAGAGATGCTCCAAAAACAAAGGAATGATTAGCCCATAATCTTGTATATATGAACGAAAAACCCGGATGACCTGAATCCCTTTTGTTGAAGATGAACTCAAAGGTATGCCATGTTGAATCGCCGATGTTCTCGAATCTAGAATAACAAGACATGAAACAACCATCAAAGTGAAGAAATAATCGCTCACAAAGCGAAGAAAAAATCGCAAAAAAAAAGAAGATAAAATCACCAAAATGGTGAAAAAATAAGTCAAAAGACACATAAATTAAAAAACAACATCTTATTCTATTAGAAAATCTATTAAAACTAAAAAAGAAAAAAAACAAAACAATCCTTGCTCAGATCTGGTCCAAAAAACCAAATCTGAGCAAGATGATTATGAAGGGTTTTTTTTTTTCTCTTTGGAGAGAGAAAAAGAGAGAGAAGCGATTTCCAAAGAAGGAATATTACTTGAAAAGTTAATTTTATACTTTTGGACGGAAACTCAATACCATTTCCAAATTTACCCATAATTTTTCACTTTTTATTTCTTTTATTTTACTAAAATTTCCCTTTTGCTATATATATCTCCATTTTCATTCGGACTCCCTACCAGAATTATTCCACAATTTTGTTGGCCAACAAATGTTATTTATCAAAGGAACAACAAGTACATATTATTGGTTCCTGTATGCCAAAGTTGAGGATCTCCAATAACAAGTTCAAGCAACTCTGAATATTTCCCCTTTTCTTATTAGCTTTTTGTTGTCTTCTGCATTATTGTTTTCATTTTGCCAAATATTTAGTTTAGGTATATACAAGAGACATAAAGACAAGTTTTATGAAAGAAAAAGCAAAAAAAAAATATCGAGGGAAGAAAATGACAAGGAAACATCAGATACTACTAATTCAATGAATGTTATCATCTTCGTTTGCTTACTTATGGTCGTCATATACCAATGAATGCGATGGAGTTAGTGGGATGCGAATAGTTTAATATATCCAACCAACATCCCCCTTTGTTAGCATCATGTAATTTGGGTCGATTTCAATGTGGTTACCCACCCCAACACCATTATCATTATTTTTTTTGGTATATAGGAGCGCTTTACTCACCGGGTTCTCCATTTTCTATGCTCCCAAGTGCAGAAAAAGAGATATACTCCAAAATGGAGAGAAAGAAAAATACACGACGACAGAAATAAAAAAAAGTAACAAAAAAATTGGTTGTTAATCATTACTCCCTCCGTTCCAGGAAATTGTTACTTTTATTTTTCCAGAAACGGAGATAGTATTATTTTTCCAGAAACGGAGGTAGTATTATTTATTTGTTGGTAATGGATCGAATCCCTTATTTTTACATTTTTGTATTCTATTCATTCAAATCCTGGGTATAGAAATGATACGACTTTTAGGATCCACCGTGGATCCTAAACTGAGTACCATGTATTAGTGTGTCGGTGACACTAAAGTGATACCGTCACCATCACCACCATTGATGATAAAAGACTAACTATGTTTCTAAGAATAATTAGCTCTCAAGTTACTGGCCGATTGTAGGAATGTTTTTGATAACCCCTTGAAATTCCTGGCTAAATTGGGGCCTACTCCACTTAATTTGGGCCCATCTAATTTCCCTCCCCACTCCACTAAATTGCTATGGGCTACCAAACTTCTCAAAAATCCTAATTTACCCCCTAAAACAATCTCATATAAATACTAATCTTTCCATTTTCAGTAAATCCAAAAACATAAGAAACCTAAACCTAAAAAACTTTCTATTTTCATCATAATCTTTCCAAAATCTCAAAACCCTAATCAATTTTTTTTTCATCCTCTTCTCCAAGATCTTCGATCCAACCAAGAAAAAGGTAAATCTCCATCAACCCATTCTATGATTCGCATTTCCTCATTGATTCACATGTTTAAATCATCGACTTTCGAAAATCAAATTCTCTGATTACACCCAGAATCGGTTTATGTTGACATATCGAATAAACCGATTCTGGGTTTTGTTCTTCGGCCATGAAGAGCATGCAGAGTAATCGGTTTATATGATGATTAATATCAACCAATCCTAGGTTTAAAAAAGAAATATGAAAATACATCACCAGAATCGGTTTATAAGTGCTTTATAATAATCCGATTCTGGATACATTTTTTTTTAAACTATTCGATCCCATAATCGGGTTTTATGTGCTTGTTAATTTACCGATTAAGATTGTCTCTTTAGATTCCATTCCACAATCGGTGTTTATATATGTATCACATAAACCGATTGTTTTTGTTTGACATTCCCGTGTGTTTTGTTGTTGAGAATCGGATTACATATGTTTGGTTATGTACCGATTGTTAACTTGATTTTTTTTTATTTTATTTATGTAGATATGGACTTCAGACACCTAGAGTTTTACACTAGAGAGCTCACCTTGGAGGATATTCTTAATGAACCACAACGAGTGCCAGAAAGAAGCCTCTATAAGTTTGCTTATGGGGGTGAGACCCGTCTTGAACAATCCCTCGCATTGATTGACAAGCTTGCACTGGAGGAGCTTCATGCGGTCATGAGGTTCACTAGGATGAGGAGAAACATGATTTGTGACGGACCGGAAAATTACGCATTTGGCGCGTTGCCCCGCAGGCCGTAACTCCCCCGATGCGCCATGATGAAGCTACGATCCGGGCCTTAAGGCTAGGCAAATCCACGTCCATTTTCCCTTGCAAGCATGCTCGTGGAGCATGGGCTTCCACACCGTTCCCAACTTACCCTTGTTCTGAGAAGGCCTTATTAAGTAAGCAAAACTTTCTTAAAACGGCAAAAATGGTTTTTTGAGGCCCTAAACGATGGAATTTGGCTAAATTCTGGTAACCATGTGGATCTATAACATGTCTTGATCTTTGGGTTGTTTCCTATCAATATGGACTCCTCTTGAGCTAAATTACGACACTCGGGTTTTTAGCCTATGTCGAACGCCTTGATAGGAAGTATGAGCATCCAGTGAATGGAATGAAACTTGCCTCATCAAGTTTGGCCACAATCATCTCTTGCGTCGAGCTACCGAGCCAAATGATATGATAGGCCAGAATGTCGCAATCATCTCACAGTTAGATGATATGAGCGACAAAGTGCTGTACCGGCAATGCTGCAACTCATTGCGGCTGCCTACGTACCCTTCCCTACTCTAAAGGGATCAAGCACAAACCGTAGTTCATCCTCGAAGGGACAGAAACTTAATCCAACTCGTTTGCATGGCCATGGCCAAGCAATAATGGAAATGACCTAGTCCGTATAGGCCGTTCCGTCGAAATGCATCGAAGTGATGCATGTTTGGTCTGCAATATGGCATAACGATGCCTAAGCATCAAATGCCCTCTTCGCGAGGCTACGCAACTATAAATGATCCTTAGGCATCATTTATACTCTTCCGGCTAAGTTATAAAGCTTACTTGGTGCATAGTCCGCATATGCACCATCAACCAACTACCCTCCATATATATGTAAAAATTACATTTTTACAACTTAAATTGGGGGACCAAAAATCATTCATCAACTCCCCACTTTTACTATTCATGGCTGTTTCCATATACCTGGCCATGTTGGCTGTCCACTGCCAACCCGATGTCCGACCATGTTGGTCTGTCCGCTAACCCGATGTCCGACCATGTTGGCTGTAAATTACCAGCCGATGTCCAGCCATGTTGGCTGTCCATCACAACGATGTCCGGCCCAGATTGGGACATGTCCGTCGCTAACCCGATGTCCAGCCATGTTGGTCAGTAAATTACCAAACCGATGTCCAGCCATGTTGGTGTCCACTTCAACTCCGATGTCCACCATGTTGGTCGTCCGCCGCCAACCCGATGTACATATCATGTTGGTCGTACATTACCACCCGATGTCCGGCCATGTTGGTTGTATCGCCAACCCGATGTCCAGCCATGTTGGTTGTACGCTGCCAACCCGATGTCCAGCCATGTTGGTTGTACGCTGCCAACCTGATGTCCAGCCATGTTGGATGTACATTACTAGCCCGATGTTCAGCCATGTTGGCTGTCCGCTGCCAACTCGATGTGCAGCCATGTTGGCTGTCCGGTTCCAACCCGATGTGCAGCCATGTTGGTTGTCCACTGCCAACTCGATATGCAACCATGTTGGCTGTCCGGTTCCAACCCGATGTGCAGCCATGTTGGCTGAACATTGTGAACATATTGGCCAAGGGCCAATGTTCGTGTTCCTACGCAACGAAAGCTTTGGATGAAACTTCATCTCAGACCATGGCGCATCCTTTAGCATGCGCCATGTTAAAAACACGGGGCGTTACACTAACTGTGACGGACCAAAAAATTACGCCTTTGGCGCGTTGCCCCGCAGGCCGTAACTCCCCCGGTGCGCCATGATGAAGCTAAGATCCGGGCCTTAAGGCTAGGCAAATCCACGTCCATTTGCCTTTGCAATCATGCTCGTGGAGCCTCGTGCAGCTAACTTAGCTTCCACACCGTTCCCAACTTACCCTTGTTCTGAGAAGGCCTTATTAAGTAAGCAAAACTTTCTTAAAATGGCAAAAACGGATTTTTGAGGCCCTAAACGATGGAATTTGGCTAAATTCTGGTGACCATGTGGATCTATAACATGTCTTGATCTTTGGGTCGTTTCCCATCACTCCTCTTGAGCTAAATTACGACACTCGGGTTTTTAGCCTATGTCGAACTCCTTGATAGGAAGTATGAGCATCCAGTGAATGGAATGAAACTTGCCTCATCAAGTTTGGCCACAATCATCTCTTTCTTCGAGCTACCGAGCCAGATGATATGAGAGGCTAGAATGTCGCAATCATCTCACAGTTAGATGATATGAGCGACAAAGTGATGTACCGGCAATGCTGCAACTCATTGCGGCTGCATACGTACCCTTCCCTACTCTAAAGGGATCAAGCACAAACCGTAGTTCATCCTCGAAGGGACAGAAACTTAATCCAACTCGTTTGCATGGCCATGGCCAAGCAATAATGGAAATGGCCTAGTCCGTATAGGCCGTTCCGTCGAAATGCATCCAAGTGATGCATGTTTGGTCCGCAATATGGTATAACGATGCCTAAGCATCAAATTCCCTCTTCGCGAGGCTACGCAACTATAAATCATCCTTAGGCATCATTTATACTCTTCCGGCTAAGCTATGAAGCTTACTTAGTGCATGGTCCGTATATGCACCTTCAACCAAGTACCCCTCCCTATATATGTTAACTTAACATTTTTACAACTTTGATTAGGGGGGGAAAAATAATTCATCAACTCCCTACTTTTACTATTCATGGATGTTTCCATATACCCGGCCATGTTGGCTGTCCGCTGCCAACCCGATGTCCATCCATGTTGGCTGTAAATTACCAGCCCGATGTCCAGCCATGTTGGCTGTCCAGTGCGAACCTGATGTCCAACCATGTTGGATGTCCGCTGCCAACCCGATGTCCAGCCATGTTGGTCAGTACATTACCAAGCCGATGTTCAGACCATGTTGGTCGTCCCACCGCCAACGATGTCAGCCATGTTGGCTATCCTCTGCCAACCCGATGTCCAGCCATGTTGGATGTACATTACCAGCCCGATGTTTAGCCATGTTGGTTGTCCGCTGCCAACTCGATGTGCATCCATGTTGGCTGTCCGGTTCCAACCCGATGTGCAGCCATGTTGGCTGAACATTGTGAACACATTGGCCAAGGGTCAATGTTCGTTTTCCTACGCAACGAAAGCTTTGGATGAAACTTCATCTCAGGCCATGGCACATCCTTTAGCATGCGCCATGCTAAAAACACGGGGTGTTACATGATTTCCGCTGAGAGGGATTGCCATGGATTTATGGAAGGTTTGTGGGAAGAAATGGCTCAATTTCAAGCCATGGATGAAATAGAAGATGCTCTTCTTTGAAAATGCTCTTTGATTTTTTTGTCAGCGTCTTTGTCTTCCTGAAAGTGCTCGCTGGTGCTCCATGATTTATAAGTTTTTAAGTTTAAGTTTTTAAGACTTGGTTGTTTTTAGTTTATTAAGACTTGGTTTTTTAAGTTTTTTGTTTTTAAAACTTTAGACTTCGGATGTTAAGGTTTATATTTTGGATGATCATGGTGTTGAACTTAATGCATTTCAAGTTTTAATTATAATTATGTGTATCAAACAAGTTTATGCATGCTCATCCAATTCTGTTGCCAAAAAACATGCCCACAATCGGTCTACTCGATATGTCCACATAATCTGATTGTTGAGGTCCATCAGAAAATCGGTTTATGTGTGGGTTAAATACAATCTGATTCTTCATGCCTTAGAAATGATGTTTTTCCTGTATGTTTTTCAAGCCACAATCGGATCACATATGCATCTAAATAATCCGATTAATGTCTTTGAAAATTCAAAATTTTACATGTTTGTAATCGGTTTATGTTGGTGTTGATGGTGGTTTTTAGTTCAGGGATAAATTTGTAAAACCCTACATTTAATGTGTCATCACTCTGCAAAGAAAAAGATCCATGTAAAAGTGATGAGTGTTCAACCTCTTCACTGGCACATTTATTGAGCAACATATATCCACCAGAATGGTGCATGTAGCAACAATCCCGGATATTACGTAAATTTCGGCACCCCTGCCTATATTATTCAATTAATATAAGTTTCTTTGAATGCTTTTCGTGCTATGTTCCCCGTCTGAACCCTTAATGTTGATATGGCATGACAATTTGTGTTCACTCGCAGCAGAGTAGCACGAATTTCCAAGTATCAAGGATAAGGTCCTTGCATAAAGTATTCAATCGGAAAGCATACTGCTCTACGGCAATGAACTTAAAGAACTCTGTGTCAACACATAGAATTCAATCAATTTTGTGATAATTCACAAGATTCAGATATTACCCTAAATAATTTGCAAAAATTAGGGTTTTGCGTGCTGCGCAGTATATTAGACCGTGCCTGTCAAAATTAAGCCTAGGCGAACTAGGTAATTAATCCGCCGTGGATTAGTAGGTGCAAAATCCTACCCAAAATCATAAAACAAGGAGCCGCGGAATGGGAGCAGCAACAAAGGGAGGTGTGGCCATGCCATAGGCCAGCCGGCGCCACTTGCAAGTGGCCACACCCATGCTGCTTAACCGGCCCCCTTTCCATTGACCAATCAGGTCGCTTTAAACCCGACACGACGCGCTGGAAGTGTGGCCATGCCCTTGCTTGCCGGCCCCCTTTCCATCGACTAATCGGGTTGTTTTAAACCCGCCACGGTGCGCTGGAAGTATGGCCACGCCCTTGCTTGCCGACCCCCTTTCCATCGACCAATCAGGTCGCTCTAAAGCCGCCACACTCACACCAGAAGTGTAGCCACGCCCATGCTTAGCCGGCCCCTCTCCTTCCTACCGACCAATTAGGTCTCTTTAAATGCGCTACGAGCACTAGAGGTACGGCCGTGCCTCATGTTTGGTCGGCCCCTTTTCTTGACCAATCAAGTCGCTCTAAACCCGCCACTATACATTAATGGCCAAACACACCCTACCGCGCCACCATACTAACTGGCAAGCCAAACGCGCCCTTCCACAACAACATATTAATCGACATGCCAACAAGGTCACGGCGCCAATACTTAGCCTTGGCCACGCCGCCAAGCTCTAACTTTGGCCACGCCGCCAAAACCTAGCCTTGGCCACGACGCCAAGCTCTAACTTTGGCCACGACGCCAAAACCTATCCTTGGCCACGCCGCCAAGCTCTAACTTTGGCCACGACGCCAAAACCTAGCCTTGGCCACGCCTCCAAGCTCTAACTTTGGCCACGACGCCAAATCCTAGCCTTGGCCACGCCGCCAAGCCCTAGCTTTGGCCACGACGCCAAATCCATGCCTTGGCCACGCACTAATTAGGGTTTCAACATGCCAAACCCTAATTTGGGCAAAATTGCTACGCCAACCAAGCCAAATAACGTTTCCCAGAGCATTGGGATCGATGTGGCAACAGGGCCAATGTTACCAGAGCCATATTTGGGTCTAACACCAATATGCCAAAACAGCTGCCACGGCTACGCCACTGGCATGCCGCTAGCATGCCGCTACGCCAGGCGCCACTATGCTAATGGGGCCACTTTGCTAAACAACAAAGACATGGCCATAATCAACGACTACCCATCCTCATGAGATGCAATCTCAGCCATCCAAGTTCGCCACTGAACTGACGGACTTGCGGCAAGTTCCAGGCAACCAGCTAGTGGCCATGGCTACGCCAGGCGCCACTTACACCACCGTGCTGGCTGGCATGCACGAGGTATGCCGGTTATGCTTGCAATGTCCGGCGTACGCCAAAAACGCCACCGTGACATTACCGTGCACCAAAGAAGGTAGTCATAATCAACGGCTAGCCTTCTTCATGAGATGCAATCTCAGCCATTCAAGTTCTCCACCAAACTGACGGACTTGTGGTAAGTTTTAGGCGGCCGGCCAAGGCAAGCCTATTAGCATCACACGCTATTTTCCTATGGCAAGTCTCTTGACTTTGACTTGCCACACATAGCAACTGCTACACGTTTTCCACGAAAACACTCGAGAGATCAAACATGTCACAAACTGGGGGATACTTATCAGGGTATTGGTCTGGCGGTTTACAGCGTGCGGCGTGCAATACGCCCGTTATAAGAAAGTGTCATGAAGTGGGACAATTAGTGGTGATGGAAGTAACGGTGTAAACTAATTCACTTCCTTCATCATGGAAGCATAATGCCTGAAGGTTACACGTTACTATATTATTCCACCACTCAATCGTTTCCATTTCCTACGAGACCATGGTACGTTTCAATATGACTTGTATAAATAGATTTCACCTATTTTCCACGAAACAAAAAGGTTTTTGGTCGGCAACAACATAGTATCCAAAAATCACCAAGAACTGATAGCTTTTCACTCTGCAAGCCAGTTCCACTTTCTAATACAAGTCATAAAACAAGCCACATCTTCAGAATTAACCATTCTGGTCTCAACACTCTCTTCGCTTGCCTCCCTAAGACCAACCCTTCTCCTTCACTTTGTGACCGAAGCAAGCCAGGAATGGCCATTTCTTGGTTTAGGCCAGGATTGTAAAGATTGATCTCTCGAATCAAAAGTACTCCCATGCAGTGCATTGTTTAGGGTTTAGATTCGTTTCTCATCCACACACCCAAAATTACCAAAATCAGCAGAAATAGTTTTCACCCACAAATAATTGGCGAACACAGTGGGATATTAATCTCTCGGTTGCAATATCAATTTTCAAATTTCAATTTCATTTTTTCAATTCCAATTTCAAGATGGTAGAGCGCAGGTCCGGGTCAGCAACAAACCCTGATGCCACCGGCGCTGAGAACATCCTTGGTATCAACGTTCCTTCCAATGATATCAATGTACACCTGTCAGCATGATCAACACCAGCGACACAAGAAACGTTCCCTCAGGAATCACACCTCCGATCACCAGATCCAGAGCCGTTGCTTCCACCCCTAATGTTTCTTCAAGCGTGACACCCCCAGTTGTCACCAGAGTCGCCGCCACTCCACCACCGGGACGAGAGACTGGAGGAGCCAGAGGAATCCAACCTCCTCTTACCACTTTTGATTTGACGGAAATATAAAAAGGTTCTCGTAAGGATCAGACAGACATGGCTACAACTCAGAAAGGCATACCTATTTTCTCCTAGACACTAACGGAGCGGCTACCACTAGAGTCACAATAACCCCAGATGGAGCTGACAAGGAATACTTTTAACATCTGGCGCAAGTACTTTAACAGTTAGCGCCTTTGTAGATGAGGAGGATCGCGTTGCTCCTGAACTCCCAGTAGAAAGGAATCAGTAATACAATTTGATCACACGTGAAGATCAGGAACGATTTCTCCAAAATCAAGGAAAATAAAATCAGCATCCCACCTGAGTTCACAAAGACTCTCTTCCCGTCAGGAGCTACATGATTTCTGGGGACTCCGTCCACAAAATCGTGCAGTCTATGATGAAACATTCATGTGAGATTCTGTATTTCTCCAAGGCGCAGCGTCAAGACATATTTGCAGCCCACAACCGCACTGTATCAGGAAAACAGTTGTTTCCAGCCAGGGAACCTCTCCCTGGAAAGCACGATTGATAGATGGAACTGGGGACTCCTAACCACTTTTCACTTGAAGGATGTCGAGTTTGAAATCACGCTGATTGACGCGACCTCCGACTTCAACATTGTAAGCGTCGAGACTCTGAGAGTTGCAAGGGAAAATCAAACAGAAGAAGCGTATTCTTTCCCATGAGGAGAAAAACACGACTTGCCGACCAGGACTATTTGTGTGCCGTCTTCGCATATGCCATATCGTATCAGCTCGTTTTTTGAAGTCAAAGGTTAATGTCGCCCTCACTGGAGTTCTCTCCAGGAGCCGCTTCAACGTTCTCTCTAGGATTCGCTCTGCCTCGATGTTCGCTCCAGCAGCCGCTTTGTTTCAGCATTCTGCTTCATAAGCTTCAACGTCTCCTCCAGGAGTCGAATCCACTTCAACGTCTCCTTCCTGTCAAGGATCGTGCCCTAGCCGCCACTTCTTCCAGCCAAGGATCGTGTCGTAGTCGCCACACTCCTTCCTTCCAAGGTTCGAGCCCGTAGCCACCCAATCCTCCCTGTCAAGGATCGTGATCGCAGCCAGCCAAGGCTCATAGTTGTGGCCACCTTTTGTTTCATCCCATCAAAGACCTAGGGACTTTTGTCCGTCTATCAACCTGTTATCGTCCTGATGTCATAACTAACACCTGATGCTGCTCACTCACGAGGGAGCCTAAAATACCCAAAGCCCAATCATGCGCGAAGGATATGCCTAGCGGAGACAGAGCTAAGTAACTATCCTTCAAATAAATGTCTTATATCTATTAGGCATATTCAATAAATTTTAAATATCTTAATGTTGAGACGTGCAAATTCCTCAACACAACTATTTTGTTGTCAGGCATACTTCCTGAACACGTTCTCCTCTTAGTGTTGAGACGTGCAAATTCCTCAACACTCACCACTGTGTTGCTAGGCGTGCTTTCTCAACACATCCTTTTCTCTTACTGTTGAGACGTGCAAATTCCTCAACACTCACCACTGTGTTGCTAGGCGTGCTTCCTCGACACATCCTTTTCTCTTAGTGTTGAGACGTACAAATTCCTCAACACTCACCACTGTGTTGCTAGGCGTGCTTCCTCGACACATCCTTTTCTCTTAGTTTTGAGACGTACAAATTCCTCAACACTCACCACTGTCTTGATAGGCGTGCTTTCTCAACACATCCTTTTCTCTTAGTGTTGAGACGTGCGAATTCCTCAACACTCACCACTGTGTTGCTAGGCGTGCTTTCTCAACACATCCTTTTCTCTTAGTGTTGAGACGTACAAATTCCTCAACACTCACCAATGTGTTGCTAGGCGTGCTTCCTCGACACATCCTTTTCTCTTAGTGTTGAGACGTACAAATTCCTTAACACTCACCACTGTGTTGCTAGGCGTGCTTCCTCAACACATCCTTTTCTCTTAGTGTTGAGACGTGCAAATTCCTCAACACTCACCACTGTGTTGCTAGGCGTGCTTCCTCAACACATCCTTTTCTCTTAGTGTTGATACGTGCAAATTCCTTAACACTCACCACTGTGTTGCTAGGCGTGCTTCCTCAATACATCCTTTTTTCTTAGTGTTGAGACGTGCAAATTCCTCAACACTCACCACTGTGTTGCTAGGCGTGCTTCCTCGACACATCCTTTTCTCTTAGTGTTGAGACGTACAAATTCCTCAACACTCACCACTGTGTTCCCAGGCATCAACACATCCTTTAGTCTTAGTGTCGAGACGTACAAATTCCTCAACACTCACCACTGTGTTGCCGGGTATCAACACATCCTTTTCTCTTAGTGTTGATACATGCAAATTCCTCAACACTCACTACTGTGTTTCCAGGCAAACTGCCTCAACATATATTTCCTCTTGGTGTTGAGACGTTCAAATTCCTCAACACTCATCACTGTGTTGCCAGGAAAACTGCCTCAACACTTCTCTCCTTTTAGTGTTGTGACGTACAAATTCCTCAACACTCACTATTATATTGTCATGTATACTGACTCAATACATTATAGTATTGACGGCTCCACCACCTCAACACTCATCTTTCTATTCAAGGCTCACTCACAAACAATACATGACACCAGTACTCCGTGGCCAAGACAGATTGCGCCAGCACAAATATTGCAGACTGCTCATGCCTCTTGCCAAAGGTCAATCGAATTTTCCTGGTAATCTTCTTCTTATGCCTTGCCCTTTCTATTTTCTATCCTTTTTTTGTCACCATCAAATGCTTACCCCGCAACAATGCCACTGTTACATGCTAAGCAGGGGACTTAATGTTGATGGTGGTTTTTAGTTCAGGGCTAAATTTGTAAAACCCTATATTTAATGTGCCGTCACTCTGCAAAGAAACAAAGCCATGTAAAAGTGATGAGTGTTCAACCTCTTCACTGGCACATTTATTGAGCAACATATATCCACCATACTGGTGATGTAGCAACAATCCCAGATATTCTGTAAATTTCGGCACCCTGCCTATATTATTCAATTAATATAATTTTCTTTGAATGCTTTTTCTGTTATGTTCCCATTTGAACCCTTAATGTTGATATGGCATGACAATTTGTGTTCACTCGCAGCTAGAGTAGCACGAATTTCCAAGTATCAAGGATAAGGTCCTTGCATAAAGTATTCAATCGGAAAGCATCTTGCTCTAAAGCAATGAACTTAAAGAACTCTGTGTCAACACATAAAATTCAATCAATTTTGTGATAATTCACAAGATTCAGATATTACCCTGACTAATTTGCAAAAATTAGGGTTTTGCGCGCTGCGTAGTATATTAGACCTTACATGTCGAAATTAAGCCTAGGCGAACTAGGTAATTAATCCGCCATGGATTAGTAGGTGCAAAATCCTACCCAAAATCATAAAACAAGGAGCCGCGGAATGGGAGCAGCAACAAAAGGAGGTGTGGCCATGTCATAGGCCAACCGGCGCAACTTGCAAGTGGCCACACCCATGCTGCTCAACCGGCCCCCTTTTCATCGACCAATCAGGTCGCTTTAAATCCGCTACGGCACGCTGGAAGTGTGGCCACACCCTTGCTTGTCGGCCCCCTTTCCATCGATCAATCAGGTCGCGTTAAACCCGCCACGGCGCGCTGGAAGTATGGCCACGCCCTTGCTTGCCGGCCCCCTTTCCATCGACCAATCAGGTCGCTCTAAAGCCACCACACTCACACCAGAAGTTTAGCCACGCACATGCTTGGCCAACCCCTCTCCTTCCTACCGACCAATTAAATCACTTTAAATGCGCTACGAGCACTAGAGGTGCGGCCGCGCCTCATGTTTGGCCGACCCCTTTTCTTGACCAATCAAGTCGCTCTAAACCCGCCACCATACATCAAAGGCCAAACGCACCCTACCGCGCCACCATACTAACTGGCAAGCCAAAAGCGCCCAACCACAACAACATATTAATCGGCATGCCAACATGGCCACGGTGCCAAAACCTAGCCTTGACCACGCCTCCAAGCTCTAACTTTGTCCACGGTGCCAAAACCTAGCCTTGACCACGCCGCCAAGCTCTAACTTTGTCTACGACGCCAAAACCTAGCCTTGGCCACGCCGCCAAGCTCTAACATTGGCCACGGCGTCAAAACCTAGCCTTGGCCACGCCGCCAAGCTCTAACTTTATCCACGGCGCCAAATCCTAGCCTTGGCCACGCCGCGAAGCCCTAGCTTTGGCCACGCACTAATTAGGGTTTCAACATGCCAAACCCTAATTTGGGAAAAATTGCTACGCCAACCAAGCCAAATAACATTTCCCAGAACGTTGGGATCGATGTGGCAACATGGCCAATGTTGTCAGAGCCATATTTGGGTCTAACACCAATATGCCAAAACAGCTGCCACGGCTATGCCGCTAGCATGCCGCTATGCCATGGCTACGCCAGGTGCCACTATGCTAATGGCGCCACTTTGCTACATAACAAATACATGGCCATAATCAACGACTACCCTTCCTCATGAGATGCAATCTCAGCCATCCAAGTTCGCCACTGAACAGGCGGACTTGCGGCAAGTTCCAGGCAACCAGCTAGTGGCCATGGCTACGCCAGGCTCCACTTACACCACCGTGCCACCGGCATGCACGAGGTATGGAAATCATGCTGCAATGCCACTAGCGTACGCCAAAAATGCCACTGTGACATTACCAGGCGCCAACAGAAGGTAACCATAATCAACAACTACCCTTCTTCATGAGATGCAATCTCAGCCATTCAAGTTCGCCACCAAACTGACAGACTTGTAGTAAGTTTTAGGCGGCCGGCCAAGGCTAGCCTAATAGCATCACACGCTATTTTCCTATGGCAAGTCTCTTGACTTTGACTTGCCACACATAGCAACCTGCTACACGTTTTCCACGTAAACACTCTAGACATCAAACATGTCACAAACTTGGGGATACTCATCAGGGTATTGGTCTGGAGGTTTACAACGTGCGGCGTGCAATACGCCCGTTATAAGAAAGTGTCATGAAGTGGGAAAATTAGTGGTGATGGAAGTAATGGTGTAAACTAATTCACTTCCTTCATCATGGAAGCATAATGCCTGACGGTTACACGTTACTCTATTCTTCCACCACTCAATCGTTTTTATTTCCTAAAAGACCATGGTACGTTTCAATATGACTTGTATAAATAAGTTTCACCTATTTACCAAGAAACAAAAAGGATTTTGGTCGGCAACAACATAGTATCCCAAAATCACCAAGAACTGATAGCTTTTCACTCTGCAAGCCAGTTCCACTTTCTAATACAAGTCATAAAACAAGCCACGTATTCTGAATTAACCATTCTGGTCTTAACACTCTCTTCGCTTGCCTCCCTAAGACCAACCCTTCTCCTTCACTTTGTGACCGAAGCAAGCCTGGAATGGCCATTTCTTGGTTTAGGCCAGGATTGTACAGATTGATCTATCGAATCAAAAGTACTCCCGTACAGTGCATTGTTTAGGGTTTAGATTCGTTTCTCATCCACACACCCAAAATTACCAAAATCAGCAGAAATAGTTTTCACCCACAAATAATTGGCGAGCACAGTGGGAGATTAATCTCTCGGTTGCAATATCAATTTTCAATTTTCAATTTCATTTTTTCAATCCGAATTTCAAGATGGTAGAGCTCAGGTCCGGGTCAGCAACAAACCCTGATGCCACTGATGCTGAGAATATCCTTGGTATCAACGTTCCTTCCGGTGACATCAATGTACCACCTGTCAAAGATGATCGGCACCCGGCGGCAGACAAGAAACGTTCCCACAGGAATCACACCTCCGATCACCAGAGCTAGAGCCGCTGATGCCACCCCCAATGTTTCTTCAAGCGTGACATCCCCAGTTGTCACCAGAGTCGCCGCCACTCTACCACCGGGATGAGAGACTGGAGGAGCCAGAGGAAGCCAACCTCCTCTTACCACTGTTGATTTGACGGAAAGATAAAAAGGTTCTCGTAAGGATCAAACAGACATGGCTACAACTCAGAAAGGCATACCTATTTTCTCCAAGACACTAACGGAGCGGCTACCACAAGAGTCACGATAACCCCAGATGGAGCTGACAAGGAATACTTTTAACATCTGTCACAAGCACTTCAGCAGGACGCGCCTTTATAAATGAGGAGGCTCGTGTTGTTCCTGAACGCCCAGTAGAACGGAATCAGTAATCCAATTTCATCACACGTGAAGATCAGGAACGACTTCTCCAAAATCAATGAAAATAAAATCAGCATCCCTCCTGAGTTCACAGAGACTCTCTTCCGTCAGAGCTACATGATTTACGGGGACTCCGTCCACAAAATCGTGCAGTCTATGATGAAACATTCATGTGAGATTCTGTATTTCTCCAAGGCGCAACGTCAAGACATATTTGCAGCCCTCAACCGCACTGTATCAGGAAAACAGCTGTTTCCAACCAGGGAAGCCGTTCCCAAACTCCAACCTCTCCCTAGAAAGCACGATTGATAGATGGAACTGGGGACTCCTAACCACTTTTCACTTGAAGGATGTCGAGTTTGACAGCACGCTGATTGACGCGGCCTCCGACTTCAACATTGTAACCGTCGAGACTCTGAGAGTTGCAAGGGAAAATCAAACAGAAGAAGCGTATTCTGTCCTTGAGGAGAAAAACACGACTTGCCGACCAACACTATTTATGTGCCGTCTTCCCATATGCCATATCATATCAGCTCATTTTTCGAAGTCAAAGGTTAATGGCGCCCTCACTGGAGTTCTCTCCAGGAGCCGCTTCGACGTTTCTCTCCAGGAGCCACTTCAACGATCTCTCCAGTCGCTCCGCCTCGATGTTCGCTCTAGCAGCCGATTTGCTTCAGCTTTCTGCTCCATAAGCTTTAACGTCCTCTCCAGGAGCCGAATCCACTTCAACGTCTCCTTCCTGTCAAGGATCGTGTCGTAGTCGCCACTTCTTCCAGCCAAGGATCGTGTCGTAGCTGCCACACTCCTTCCTTCCAAGGTTCGAGCCCGTAGCCACCACACTCCTCCCTGTCAAGGATCGTGATCGCAGCCAGCCAAGGTTCATAGTAATGGCCACCTTTTGTTTCATCCCATCAAAGACCTAGGGACTTTTGTCCGTCTATCAACCTGTTATCGTCCTGATGTCATCACTAACACCTGATTCTGCTCACTCACGGGGGAGCCTAAAAAACCCAAAGCCCAATCATGCGCGAATGACATGCCTAGCGGAGACATTGCTAAGTAACTATCCTTAACCAAAATGTTTTATATCTATTAGGCATATTCAATAAATTTTAAATATCTTAATGTTGAGACGTGCAAATTCCTCAACACCACTATTGTGTTGTCAGACATACTGCCTCAACATGTTCTCCTCTTAGTGTTGAGACGTACAAATTCCTCAACACTCACCACTGTGTTGCTAGGCGTTCTTTCTCAACACATCCTTTTCTCTTAGTGTTGAGACGTGCAAATTCCTCAACACTCACCACTGTGTTTCTAGGCGTGCTTCCTCGACACATCCTTTTCTCTTAGTGTTGAGACGTGCAAATTCCTCAACACTCACCACTGTGTTGCTAGGCGTGCTTCCTCGACACATCCTTTTCTCTTAGTGTTGAGACGTGCAAATTCCTCAACACTCACCACTGTGTTGCTAGGCGTGCTTCCTTGACACATCCTTTTCTCTTAGTGTTCAGACGTGCAAATTCCTTAACACTCACCACTGTGTTGCTAGGCGTGCTTCCTCGACACATCATTTTCTCTTAGTGTTGAGACGTATAAATTCCTCAACACTCACCACTGTGTTGCTAGGCGTGCTTCCTCAACACATCCTTTTCTCTTAGTGCTGAGACGTGCAAATTCCTCAACACTCACCACTGTGTTGCTAGGCATGCTTCCTCAACACAACCTTTTCTCTTAGTGTTGAGACGTGCAAATTCCTCAACACTCACCACTGTGTTGCTATTCGTGCTTCCTCGACACATCCTTTTATCTTAGTGTTGAGACGTACAAATTCCTTAACACTCACCACTGTGTTGCTAGGCGTGCTTCCTCAACACATCCTTTTCTCTTAGTGTTGAGACGTGCAAATTCCTCTAAACTCACCACTGTATTGCTAGGTGTGCTTCCTCAACACATCCTTTTTTCTTAGTGTTGAGACGTGGAAATCCTCAACACTCACCACTGTGTTGCTAGGAGTGCTTTCTCAACATATCCATTTCTCTTAGTGTAAAGACGTGCAAATTCCTCAACACTCACCACGGTGTTGCTAGACATGCTTCCTCGACACATCCTTTTGTCTTAGTGTTGAGACGTGCAAATTCCTTAACACTCACCACTGTGTTGCTAGGCGTGCTTCCTCGACACATCCTTTTCTCTTAGTGTTGAGACGTGCAAATTCCTCAACACTCACCATTGTGTTGCTAGGCGTGCTTCCTCGACACATCCTTTTCTCTTAGTGTTGAGACGTGCAAATTCGTTAACACTCCCCACTGTGTTGCTAGGCGTGCTTCCTCGACAGATCCTTTTCTCTTAGTGTGGAGACGTACAAATTTCTCAACACTCACCATTGTGTTGTTAGACGTGCTTCCTCAACACATCCATTTCTCTTAGTGTTGAGACGTGCAAATTCCTCAACACTCACCACTGTGTTGCTAGGTGTGCTTTCTCGACACATCCTTTTCTCTTAGTGTTAGACGTGAAAATTCCTCAACACTCACCACTGTGTTGCTAGGCGTGCTTCCTCGACACATCCTTTTCTCTTAGTGTTGAGACGTACAAATTCCTCAACACTCACCACTGTGTTGCCAGGGATCAACACATCCTTTAGTATTAGTGTTGAGACGTACAAATTCCTCAACAATCACCACTGTGTTGCCGGGTATCAACACATCCTTTTCTCTTAGTGTTGATATGTGTAAATTCCCCAACACTCACTACTGTGTTGCCATGAAAACTGCCTCAACACATTTTTCCTCTTAGTAGTGAGACGTTCAAATTCCTCAACACTCATCACTGTGTTGCCAGGAAAACTACCTCAATACTTCTCTCCTTTTAGTGTTGAGACGTACAAATTCCTCAACACTCACTACTATGTTGTCATGCATACTGCCTCAATACATTATAGTGTTGACGGCTCCACCACCTCAACACTCATCTTTGTATTCAAGGCTCGCTGCACAAATAATACATGGCACCAGTACTCCATGGCCAAGACAGATTGCGCCAGTACAAAGATTGCAGACTTCTCATGCCTCTTGCCAAAGGTCAATCGAATTTTCCTGGTAATCTTCTTCTTATGTCTTGCCCTTTCTATTTTCTATCCTTTTTTGTCACCATCTCATGCTTACCCCGCAACAATGCCACTGTTACGTGCTAAGCAGGGGACTTAATGTTGATGGTGGTTTTTTAGTTCAGGGCTAAATTTGTAAAACCCTACATTTAATGTGCCGTCACTCTGCAAAGAAACAGATCCATGTAAAAGTGATGAGTGTTCAACCTCTTCACTGGCACATTTATTGAGCAACATATATCCACCATAATGGTGCATGTAGCAACAATCCCAGATATTCTGTAAATTTCGGCAACCTGCCTATATTATTCAATTAATATAAGTTTCTTTGAATGCTTTCTGTGCTATGTTCCTCGGCTGAACCCTTAATGTTGATATGGCATGACAATTTGTGTTCACTCGCGACGCTGAGAAGCACGAATTTCCAAGTATCAAGGATAAGGTCCTTGCATAAAGTATTCAATCGGAAAGCATACTGCTCTCCGGCAATGAACTTAAAGAACTCTATGTCAAGACATAGAATTAAATCAATTTTGTGATAATTCACAAGATTCAGATATTACCCTGACTAATTTGCAAAAATTAGGGTTTTGCGCGCTACGCAGTATATTAGACCTTGCATGTCGAAATTAAGCCTAGGCGAACTAGGTAATTAATCCGCCATGGATTAGTAGGTGCAAAATCCTACCCAAAATCATAAAACAAGGATCCGCGTAATGGGAGCAGCAACAAAGGGAGGTGTGTCCATGTCATAGGCCAGCCGGCGCCACTTGCAAGTACCCACACCCATGCTGCTCAACTGGGCCCCTTTCCATCGACCAATCAGGTCGCTTTAAACCCTCCACGACGCGCTGGAAGTGTGGCCACACCCTTGCTTGTCGGCCCCCTTTCCATCGATCAATCAGGTTGTTTTAAACCCGCCACGGCGCGACGGAAGTATGGCCACACCCTTGCTTGCCGACCCCCTTTCCATCGACCAATCAGGTCGCTCTAAAATCTCCACACTCACACCAGAAGTATATCCACCCACATGCTTGGCCAGCCCCTCTCCTTCCTACCGACCAATTAGGTCACTTTAAATACGCTACGAGCACTAGAGGTGCGGCCGCGCCTCATGTTTGGCCGGCCCCTTTTCTTGACCAATCAAGTCTCTCTAAACCCGCCACCATACATTAAAGGCAAAACGCACCCTGCCACGCCACCATACTAAATGGCAAGCCAAACGCGCCATATTACAACAACATATTAATCGGCATACCAACATGGCCACGGCACCAAAACCTAGCCTTGGACACGCCGCCAAGCTCTAACTTTGTCCACGGCGCCAAAACCTAGCCTTGGCCACGCCGCCAAGCTTTAACTTTGGCCACGACGCCAAAACCT
Source organism: Papaver armeniacum (assembly GCA_023531295.1). Lineage (NCBI taxonomy): Eukaryota > Viridiplantae > Streptophyta > Magnoliopsida > Ranunculales > Papaveraceae > Papaver > Papaver armeniacum. Next base: position 60,540 of record JAJJWW010006732.1, read on the forward strand.
AGCCTTGGCCACGCCGCCAAGCTCTAACTTTAGCCACGGCGCCAAATCCAAGCCTCGGCCACGCCGCCAAGCCCTAGCTTAGTCCACGGCGCCAAATCCAAGCCTTGGCCACGCACTAATTAGGGTTTCAACATGCCAAACCCTAATTTGGGCAAAATTGCTACGCCAACCAAGCCAAATAACGTTTCCCAGAGCGTTGGGATCGATGTGGCAACAGGGCCAATGTTGTCAGAGCCATATTTGGGTCTAACACCAATAATCCAATACAGCTGCCACGGCTACGCCTCTAGCATGCCGCTATGCCATGGCTACGCCATGCGCCACTATGCTAATGGCGCCACTTTGCTACACAACAAAGACATGGCCATAATCAATGGCTACCTTTCCTCATGAGATGCAATCTCAACCATCTAAGTTCGCCACTGAACTGAAAGAGCTTGCGGCAAGTTCCAGGCAACCAACTAGTGGCCATGGCTACGCCAGGCGCCACTTACACCACCGTGCCACTGGCATGCACGAGGTATGCCAGTCATCCGCAATGCCAGCGTACGCCAAAACGCCATGCTGTGACATTACCAGGCGCCAACAGAAGGTAGCCATAATCAACGACAACCCTTCTTCATGAGATGCAATCTCAGCCATTCAAGTTCGCTACCAAACTGACGGACTTGTAGTAAGTTTTAAGCGGCCGGCCAAGGCAAGCCTAATAGCATCACACGCTATTTTCCTATGGCAAGTCTCTTGACTTTGACTTGCCACACATAGCAACCGCTACACGTTTTCCACGTAAACACTCGAGACATCAAACATGTCACAAACTTGGGGATACTCTTCAGGGTATTGGTCTGGCGGTTTACAGCGTGCGGCGTGCAATATGCCTGTTATAAGAAAGTGTCATGAAGTGGGACAATTAGTGGTGATGGAAATAACGGTGTAAACTAATTCACTTCCTTCATCATGGAAGCATAATGCCTGACAGTTACACGTTACTCAATTATTCGACCACTCAATCGTTTCCATTTCCTACGAGACCATGGTACATTTCAATATGACTTGTATAAATAGGTTTCACCTATTTACCACGAAACAAAAAGGTTTTTGGTCGGCAACAACATAGTATCCAAAAATCACCAAGAACTGATAGCTTTTCACTCTGCAAGCCAGTTCCAATTTCTAATACAAGTCATAAAACAAGCCACATCTTCAGAATTAACCATTCTGGTCTCAACACTCTCTTCGCTTGCCTCCCTAAGACCAACCCTTCTCCTTCACTTTGTGACCGAAGCAAGCCTGGAATGGCCATTTCTTGGTTTAGGCCAGGATTGTACGAATTGATCTCTCGAATCAAAAGTACTCCCGTACAGTGCATTGTTTATGGTTTAGATTTGTTTCTCATCCACACACCCAAAATTACCAAAATCAGCAGAAATAGTTTTCACCCACAAATAATTGGCGAACACAGTGGGAGATTAATCTCTCGGTTGCAATATCAATTTTCAATTTTCAATTTCATTTTTTCAATCCCAATTTCAAGATGGTAGAGCTCAGGTCCAGGTCAGCAACAAACCCTGATGCCACCGGCGCTGAGAACATCCTTGGTATAAACGTTCCTTTCAGTGACATCAATGTACCACCTGTCAGCATGATCGGCACCAGCGGCACAAAAAACGTTCCCTCATGCATCACACCTCCGATCACCAGAGCTAGAGCCGCTGATGCCACCCCCAATGTTTCTTCAAGCATGACACCCCCAGTTGTCACCAGAGTCGCCGCCACTCCATCACCGGGACGAGAGACTGGAGGAGCCAGAGGAAGCCAACCTCCTCTTTCCACTGTTGATTTGACGGAAAGATAAAAAGGTTCTCGTAAGGATCAAACAGACATGGCTACAACTCAGAAAGGCATACCTATTTTCTCCAAGACACTAACGGAGCGGCTACCACAAGAGTCACGATAACCCCAGATGGAGCTGACAAGGAATACTTTTAACATCTCGTCACAAGCACTTCGAATAGACGCGCCTTTATAAATGAGGAGGCTCGTGTTGTTCCTGAACGCCCAGTAGAACGGAATCAGTAATCCAATTTCATCACACGTGAAGATCAGGAACGACTTCTCCAAAATCAAGGAAAATAAAATCAGCATCCCTCCTGAGTTCACAGAGACTCTCTTCCCGTCAGGAGCTACATGATTTCTGGGGACTCCGTCCACAAAATCGTGCAGTCTATGATGAAACATTCATGTGAGATTCTGTATTTCTCCAAGGCGCAACGTCAAGACATATTTGCAGCCCTCAACCGCACTGTATCAGGAAAACAGCTGTTTCCAACCAGGGAAGCCGTTCCCAAACTCCAACCTCTCCCTAGAAAGCACGATTGATAGATGGAACTGGGGACTCCTAACCACTTTTCACTTGAAGGATGTCGAGTTTGACAGCACGCTGATTGACGTGGCCTCCGACTTCAACATTGTAACCGTCGAGACTCTGAGAGTTGCAACGGAAAATCAAACATAAAAAGCGTGTTCTTTCCCGTGAGGAGAAAAGCACGACTTTCCGACCAGCACTATTTTTGTGCCATCTTCCCATATACCATATCGTATCAGCTCGTTTTTCGAAGTCAAAGGTTAATGGCGCCCTCACTGGAGTTCTCTCCAGGAGATGCTTCGATGTTTCTCTCTAGGAGCCGCTTCAACGTTCTCTCCAGAAGTCGCTCCGCCTCTATGTTCGCTCCAGCAGCCGCTTTGCTTCAGCGTTCTGCTCCATAAGCTTCAACGTCCTCTCCAGGAGCCTAATCCACTTCAACGTCTCCTTCCTGTCAAGGATCGTGCCGTAGCCGCCACTTCTTCCAGCCAAGGATCGTGTCGTAGCCGCCACACTCCTTCCTTCCAAGGTTCTAGCCTGTAGCCACCACACTCCTCCCTGTCAAGGATCGTGATCGCAGCCAGCCAAGGTTCATAGTTGTGGCCACCTTTTGTTTCATCCCATCAAAGACCTAGGGACTTTTGTCCGTCTATCAACCTGTTATCGTCCTGATGTCATCACTAACACCTGATGCTGCTCACTCACGGGGGAGCCTAAAATACCCAAATCACAATCATGCGCGAAGGACATGCCTAGCGGAGACAAAGCTAAGTAAATATCCTTAAACTAAATGTTTTATATCTATATGGCATATTCAATAAATTTTAAATATCTTAATGTTGAGACGTGCAAATTCCTCAACACCACTATTGTGTTGTCAGGCAAACTACCTCAACACATTCTGCTCTTAGTGTTGAGACGTACAAATTCCTCTACACTCACCACTGTATTTCTAGGCGTGCTTTCTCAACATATCCTTTTCTCTTAGTGTTGAGACGTGCAAATTCCTCAACACTCACCACTGTGTTGCTAGGCGTGCTTCCTCGACACATCCTTTTCTCTTAGTGTTGAGACGTGCAAATTCCTCAACACTCACCACTGTGTTGATAGGCGTGCTTCCTCAACACATCCTTTTCTCTTAGTGTTGAGACGTACAAATTCCTGAACACTCACCACTGTGTTGCTAGGCGTGCTTCATCAACACATCCTTTTCTCTTAGTGTTGAGACGTGCAAATTCCTCAACACTCACCATTGTGTTGCCAGGCATCAACACATCCTTTAGTCTTAGTGTTGAGACGTACAAATTCCTCACTAGGACAGGGGTCACCACCAAGGTGGTTAGTTGTGTTGCCGGGTTTGGGGGTATTTGATGAGTGGTATCAACACCTCCTTTTCTCTTAGTGTTGATAAGTTTAAATTCCTCAACACTCACTATTGTGTTGCCAGGCAAACTGCCTCAACATATTTTTCCTCTTAGTGTTGAGACGTTCAAATTCCTCAACACTCATCATAAATAGAGTGAAGAAGATGTGTTGCCAGGAAACCGCCTCAACACTTCTCTCCTTTTAGTGTTGAGACGTACAAATTCCTCAACACTCACTACTATGTTGTCATGCATACCAATTAAGTTGCCTCAATACATTATAGTATTGACTATTTTGTTACTCCACCACATCAACACTCATCTTTGTATTCAAGGCTAGTGTTGAGCTGCACAAACAATACATGGATTGACAAACTCCACCAGCATCAACACTCATCTTTGGTCCGGTACCAAACAATACATGGAACCAAGACTAGTGGCCAAGACAGTTGTGCAAAGACAAAGATTGCAGACTGCTCATGCCTCTTGCCAAAGGTCAATCGAATTTTCCTGGTAATCTTCTTCTTATGTCTTGCCTTTTCTATTTTCTGTCTTTTTCTGTCACCATCTCATGCTTACCTCGCAACAATGCCACTGTTACGTGCTAAGCAGAGGACTTAATGTTGATGGTGGTTTTTAGTTCAGGGCTAAATCTGTAAAACCCTACATTTAATGTGCCGTCACTCTGCAAAGAAACAGAGCGATGTAAAAGTGATGAGTGTTCAACCTCTTCACTGGCACATTTATTGAGCAACATATATCCACCATAATGGTGCATGTAGCAACAATCCCAGATATTCTGTAAATTTCGGCAACCTTCCTATATTATTCAATTAATATAAGTTTCTTTGAATGCTTTCTGTGCTATGTTCCTCGGCTGAACCCTTAATGTTGATATGGCATGACAATTTGTGTTCACTTGCAGCGGAGTAGCACGAATTTCCAAATATCAAGGATAAGGTCCTTGCATAAAGTATTCAATCGGAAAGCATACTGCTCTCCGGCAATGAACTTAAAGAACTCTGTGTCAACACATAGAATTAAATCAATTTTGTGATAATTCACAAGATTCAGATATTACCCTGACTAATTTGCAAAAATTAGGTATTTGCGCGCTGTGCAGTATATTAGACCTTGAATGTCGAAACTAAGCCTAGGAGAACTAGGTAATTAATCCGCCATGGATTAGGAGGTGCAAAATCCTACACAAAATCATAAAACAAGGAGCCGCGAAATGGGAGCAGTAACAAAGGGAGGTGTGGCCATGTCATAGGCCAGTCGGCGCCACTTGCAAGTGGCCACACCCATGCTGCTCAACCGGCCCCCTTTCCATCGACCAATCAAGTCGCTTTAAACCCGCCACGGCGCGCTGGAAGTGTGGCCACACCCTTGCTTGTCGGCCCCCTTTCCATCGATCGATCAGGTCGTTTTAAACCCGCCACGGCGCGCTAGAAGTATGGCCACGCCCTTGCTTGCCGGCCCCCTTTCCATCGACCAATCAGGTCGCTCTAAAGCCTCCACACTCACACGAGAAGTGTAGCCACGCCCATGCTTTGCCGTCCCCTCTCCTTCCTACCGACCAATTAGGTCACTTTAAATGCGCTACGAGCACTAGAGGTGCGGCCGCGCCTCATGTTTGGACGGCCCCTTTTCTTGACCAATCAAGTCGCTCTAAACCCGCCACCATAGATTAAATGCCAAACGCACCCTGCCACGCCACCATACTAACTGGCAAGCCAAACTCTCCCTACCACAACAACATATTAATCGGCATGTGATGTGGTTTTGAAGTTGTTTGTAAAGTGGTAGTAAAAGTTCGTTCAACTCAGACTTGTAAAGATTTGATTTCAGACTTCAAACTAAAATATATACACAAGTTTGTCACAAATATCGAGAGGTACTGAGACTCGGGATTCCACCATAAACTCATTAATGCGATTCATATATTTGTTCCAAACAATTATAGCTCAAATAATACTGACTCTAATTATTTGCCAAGGTTGATTCTTAAAAGATTGACTGTAAATCACTAGCATGACGCATCAAAAGCACTTAGACCAAGCATACATCATCATACGACATCACAATCAATTAAGAAAAATCATAAAACGATTGATAATAGTGCAAGTAGTCATAAAAGAATTAAATATAATTACCACACGCATGAAATATGGCTTCCTCCGTCATCCCGGTGTTGGGGTTTAGCTCCTCATATTATTCACGTGCTCAAAATAGTTGTTCATAGCTCAAATATGTGAAAAACAAGAGAAAACTAATGACTCAGATAGTTTGCAACGCTGAAAAGGCGTTACAAACAGACTGTTATAGAAGAAATAAGTCTACCCCTTAAACGATACTAGGGTTCTGCTGTTGAACAGCGATATACTTCTATTGTGCTGTTTAAATAAGACTGCCTCTGTTAGTCCGTTCTTCGTGTTCTTAAGAACGACAGTTCTGAAGCGTCAATTCTTCGTCTTCTTCACCTGCTGCTGCGTATTCTTCCTGCAACTTTTCTGCTTTGATTCTGCAGCCTCCAATCGACCCCAAAACTCCCCCAAAGTCTCCACACCTTCTCTAAGACTCGTACCACCTCTTTTTATACCCAACAGACCCTAATTCTCTTGAATAAATCCGAGAATATCTCGGTTTTCTTTCACCGCTGGTTTTTTCTTTTCTTTCCCTAACTCTTTGTACGCGTCTCCTGAGTTTTCTCTCCTAACTAAAACTCTCCGATCGAGTAAGAGCTAACAAAAACTTCCTCCTATTCCACGTATCTTCCTAAATTATCAGCCAAATAATCCCGATATAACTCTCCTCCTGTTTTCTCGTGAATCAAAATATTTCCCTTTTTTTCTTACGTAAACAAATCGTTACCATCCCTGTTTTATTGCACCACGCCCATGATGATCCATATCTGGAAAAAAATCCAACAGAATCGCACCCAAATTTTTGCCAGAAAGTTACGTAGCTGTAACTCATTCTCCCGCCAAAACTTCATTTTCAAACAAGGAAGATGGGATGCCCCCTAACCAGAGTAGGGGTGCAAATAGCAAGTGATCGCCCCTTAGTAATTGAGGTGCCCCTTATCCAAATGAGGGGTCCGAATAGTAATTTTCTCCCACGAGCGATAATACCACTTTTTGAGCCAATTTTCCTGCAAAAGCTTATTTCTCCAAAAACACCTGCAAAGACATAAAATACCAAAATAAGCGCAAAATCGAGTACTAACATTACAGAGAATTGAGACTAAAATAGACACATAAATGCGTCTATCAAATACCCCCAAACCTATTATTTGCTAGTCCTCGAGAAAAAATAAAATAAAATCCTAACTCACTGTCGCAGGCATCGTCGATTGCATTTAGCGTATGCAATAAGCCTTTAAACCCCTAGGTGGCCCTAATGGCCGAGTTATAGTCTCGGGAGGGTTTACCAGAGGTATACCCACAAAACCTTTTTACTCCAGACCATAACTATCTACGCAGAACCTTGGAAGGCACTAAAGAATCTCCTAGGTTGGCATACTTATTGACTACAGGAGGAAGTACCCTGATGCGAAATTCCAATTGTTGTACACGAGTTTGCACTCAAGCATACTAAAAATTCATATATAAGTCACAAAGCTCTACTCAGATAGTTTCTGGACATCATAACCGGAGTCAACCAATCACATGGACAGATTAAGAGATGGATATAGAAAAACATAGATGGTTTTGATGTTGACTAAGTTGAACGGAGTTTCTCATATCTGTCTGAAGGCCACTGCCAAAACGAACTTATTCTAATGGACTGAGATACTAGTCTGACTAATATCAACACACTGGCATATACAAGGGAACCAGTGGTCGAGAATCCTACCTCTAGGTCAACACAACTGGCATATACAAGGGTTCCAGTGGTCGACTTTATTGAATTTATTCCGGTTGGTCAGATGGTCTGGTGTCATTTTTTTTTTCCTCAATATATATATTTTTTTTTCTTTTTCACTTTTTTTTTTTATCTCAATCACTCTATTTCACCCTAGCAGTGGTAACAACTTGAATCGTGAGCCCCACCTAATCACTTAGACAAACATATTTTGAAGAAAACAAACCAAAAATAGAAGTGAAAAGGATTCAACGAGATATGGCAAAACTACCATGTTTTTTTTTTAATTCTAACACTGAGCTCTGTGCTTTTATGAATAGACTCTTTAGATGTTTCCATCTAATCAGATTGGTTCCTCAACTCCTACAACCAAAATGCTTCCATCCACTTAGATTGGTTAGTGCCATCCTTAATGAGCATAAATTTCTAGGCTCTGGATTTTATCAATGCAACTAAAATGTTTCTCCCATACCCCCAAACTTAAATCTAACATTGTCCTCAATGATCTAAAGATAAAATTAAAAGCATGAACAAGGAGAAACTGTTACCATTTGAAGCAAAAGAGATAAGGAAAGATATTACCATGTCGCATGAATATTGGGTTACCTCCCAAGAAGTGCTAAGTTTAAAGTCTTCATCCAGACTAAGAAAGGATTAGTCACCTTATAAAATCATAAAGTAATAGCTGAAACATCTGTGGGTCATAAAAACCAAATAGAGCTATCCAAATAAAAGGAATCTCCAACCTGCCAAGAAAATTAACAAATAAAGCAAACCCTTGTCTAGTTTCTGTTTAAGACAACTACATCTAGCTGTGGTTGAGTTCGGGCTCTATAATTGGGTCGAGATAAAATATTTTCATGTGCTGGAATTCCTCAAAGCTAAGATCCGGTTCAGGTTGTAAAGTTTGTAAAAACTCAAATAAGAACTTAGAAGCACATAATAATAACCTGAATAATTTCGGATCCTTAAAGTCAATCAGTTTTGACTCACACAATTGACCACGATGAAATTGGCGGTCAATCATAATAAAATGTGTCGATACTAATCTCCTAAAATAATTAGGTTTGGTCTCAGAACTTAATAACTGACACATTTTGAACTCATACATTCCCACAATTGGTTGAAAAATATTTGGTGGGAAAACAAAATCAAACCAGGTATCATATCCTGGGCTAACCACATCAACCGAGAGGATAGGTTTCTAACAACCTGAACTTCCCTATGGACATCACTAGGTTCGGAAAACGTGTATGAAGATAATCTTTTAAAATGGTTGAGGCACATATGTCAAGTCCCAAGTGAGGGACTGTCTAAGAGTTAAAGCACATGGAGAATGATAATCACCCCAAACTTAGAGTTTTCGGTGTCTCTAGAAAGACTAGTCACAACTTACCTAATTTCAAGGTCATCGATTCTGAAAATGGTCAATTGATTCTTCTAAGTCAGGTTCATCCTCACTCATCTCTACGAGTTCATTTTCTTTGTCTAAGACTAATGTTTCTAAATCGCTAGACTCTAAAACAATATTCTCAGAATAAACTCGTTCCTCAAAAGTATCATCAGCTTTGTAATCATAAGGGAATACTACATCGTCTAAAACGGGGGTATCTCTAGTCAAATCCTCGTCCTTTTGAATAGGTGAATAATCATTAAAATTATTTGGATTTGAACTAGAAACATTATCATTATTAAGCTCAATTGGAGTAACAAATTCCTGATCACTATGCCTACTTATTTCAAATTCTTCATCAACACTATCCTCATCATAATAACATGAAAATGGTTGAACCTCACCTAAACAAGTAGTGTTACCAATTTTATCCTCGTCATCTTGATTATGCAAATAACTATCCTCATTTTCAAGGGTATTTTTAGAAACACTGTATTGGAAATCTAGATTATTTCGAGCAATTCTTTCGTTCGTCTCCGCTATCATCTTGAGGGATTCCTCTAAAGAAAGTTCTCTTTCATCATAAACTAAGTTATTCATCTTAGCTAACTTACGTGTCGACTCCTCTAATTTCCTGAGAGACTCTTCTAAAGGAGAAATATAAGAATCTTGCTCGTATGACCCGTGCGTGTGTGGATAGTAATTGGGCTCGTCATGGTATGAGCCATAACCTTGAAAAGGTTGATGTTCCCAACCACTATTCACACTATGGTCAAAGTAGTAACGTCCATTTTGAAACTCAGTCGGATATTCGTTGTATTGGCTATTGTAATACCAGTTCGACATTCTATTTGCAGGGGTGTGAGTTGTCACACAAAATAAAAACCCACTGACAGGGGATTCGTGGGTGGATAGAGTCTTACCTCACGTACCCAGGACAGGCGATGAACCGTTGAAGTCGACTCGAGCCACCGACTCATGTCGGTGTACGAACCCGAGGGCCGAGACAGATGATCGTAACTGTCGTCCTTCCCTGCAAACAGTTTATATTTAATTTTTAACCCTTCCTTAGGGTTTTAAAAATAATGTCCAATCCAAAATATAAAGTCCAAAAATAAAAATGTCCAAAAAGGAAAAGAAAATTTACAAAAATAAAACCCTATTTACAGTTTCTAAAAAAAAATAAAACAAAATAACTATATACAAAATCTTCTTCTTCACTCCTTTCAGATTCCTCTTTTCTTTCCTTCTTTGGCGATGCTTTCCTTTTATAGCACTTTTTCTTTCCTTGTAGCTTCGCTTCAAATATGAAAAGAATCGAAAAATACCAAAGGCGTAAAAAAGAACAAAAAATAATAAAAATAAACCTAAAACAAATCTAAATACAAGTCTGCGTCGGCGGCGCCAAAAATTGATGTGATTTTAAAGTTGTTTGTAAAGTGGTAGTAAAAGTTCGTTTAGTGCTCCTATCCAACTCCAGGGTGCCTTTAACACTTGGGGTGTCCTGGGTGTAAATAGCAGTTGGGCTACCCCTTAGCAAATGAGGTGCCCCTTATCCAAATCTTGGGTCCATTTAGCACTTGATAAAATCCAGAGCCTAGAAATTTATGCTTATTAAGGATGGCATTAACCAATCTAAATGGATGGAAGCATTTTGGTTGTAGGAGTTGAGGAACCAATCTGATTAGATGGAAACATCTAAAGAGTCTATTCATAAAAGCACAGAGCTCAGGTGTTAGAATTAAAGAAAAAACATGGTAGTTTCGCCATATCTCGTTGAATCCTTTTCACTTCTATTTTTTGTTTGTTTTCTTCAAAATATGTTTGTCTAAGTGATTAGGTGGGGCTCACGATTCAAGTTGTTTCCATTTTTGTTTTCTTCAAAAATGTGTTATAAGCGAGCGCCAAAAATGTGTTATAACTTGAAACATATTTTCTTTGAGATTTTGAAGTTGTTTCTCTATTTGATAGACACATTTTTGTGTCTGATATAATCTCAATTGTATATATTGTTAGTGCTCGATTTTGTATTTATTTGATTATTTTATGTTTTTGTAGGTGTTTTGGAGAAATAAGCTTTTGTGGAGAAATTGGCTCGAAAAGTGTATTTGCGCTCGCCGGAGAAAAGTGCTAAATGGACCCAAGATTTGGATAAGGGGCACCTCATTTGCTAAGGAGTATCCCAACTGCTATTTACACCCAGGACACCCCAAGTGTTAAAGGCACCCTGGAGTTGGATAGGGGCACTTCATCTTTTCCCATTTGAAATTTGGCGGGAAAATACAAATTCACATGCGTAAACCATACAGTCACCGTGTGTTACTTTGGAAGGATTTTGGGTCGATATTTTCTTGGATTTGGACCCGGATATGGACTGGTATTAACACTAGACCTCAAATCGGGTTTGGTAACTCTCTTGGATTCGGAAAAACAGGGATAAGTTTACCGATTTGATAAAACAGGGAAGAAACGAAGTTGACGGGATTTTACTCATATATTTGGAAGAACTGAAGAGAAAATATCTTCTGTGATTCAGGGGAGATACAACAGCTGTAGAAGTCGCGTGAGAGATAAGATAAAAGGGGAGGGAAAGTACGTAACTTGCAGAGAAAAAAAAGGGAGGATAACCGAAGATTTTATCGAGTTAAAATCAGTGGTTGTGATATATAAGAGGTTCCAGCTCGCAGAGAAAGGGGGTCGAGTATTTGGGGGTCGATACGGAGGATTAGGAAAGCTGCAGAGGAGCTATAGCAGCAGCAGGAAGAAGAAGAAGAGAAGGAGTTGCAGACGACACTAGAGAAGTGTCGTTCTCAAGAACCCTAAAACTGAAGAACATTGGACGTACACTGACAGTCGCAGATTCCCGCTGCGATACAAGAGTATCGTTCTTTCTGATCTTATTAAGTTGTAACAAGTGTCTTTACGTAACGCTTATAAACGTTGCAGACTCACTAAGTGATTGATTTTTGATTCTTTTCTTCTTCTCATACACTTTTTGAGCCATGGATTATTATTTTGAGAAAGTGTTTGACATCATGAGCTAAACCCCAACACTGGGATGATGGAGGAAGCCATTCTCTACGTGTTTGGTAAATCTATTTAATTCTTTTATGACTACTTGAACTATTATCAATCGTTTTATGATTTTTCTTAATTGATTGTGATGTCGTATGATGATGTATGCTTGGTCTAAGTGCTTTTGATGCGTCATGCTAGTGATTTACAGTCAATCTTTTAAGAATCTACCTCGGCAAAGAACTAGAGTCAATATTATTTGAGCTATAATTGTTTGGAATAAATATACGAATCGCATGAATGAGTTATGGTGGAATCTTGAGTCTCAGTAATCTCTCGATTTTTGTGACAAACTTGTGAATATATTTTCTTTGTTTTTAGTATTTTCTTGAATCAAACCTTTACAAGCCCGAGTTGAACAAACTTTTACTACCACTTTACAAACAACTTCAAAATCTCATCAATTTTTGGCGCCGCCGACGCGGACTTGTATTTAGGTTTTAGGTTTTAGAGTTATTTCTATTTTTATTTTTATTTTATTTTTATTTTTTTTGTTCTCTTTTACGCCTTTGGTATTTTTCGATTCTTTTCAGATTTGAAGCGAAGCTACAAGGAAAGAAAAAGCGCTATAAAAGGAAAGCATCGCCAAAGAAGGAAAGAAAAGAGGAATCTGAAAGGAGTGAAGAGGAATATTTTGTATATAGTTATTTTGTTTTATTTTTAGAAACTGTAAATAGGGTTTTATTTTTGTAAATTTTCTTTTCCTTTTTGGACATTTTTATTTTTGGACTTGGACATTATTTTTAAAACCCTACGGAAGGGTTAAAAATTAAATATAAACTGTTTGCAGGGAAGGACGACAGTTACGATACTGTCTCGGCCCCTCGGGTTCGTACACCGACATAGGAGTCGGTTGCCTGAGTCGACTTCAACGGTTCATCTCCCGTCCAGTGCGGGGTAAGACTCTATCCACCCACGAATCCCCTGCCCGGTGGGTTTTATTCGTGTGACAACTCACACCCTCGCAATAGAATGTCGAATCTGGTATTACAATAGCCAATACAACGAATATCCGACTGAGTTTCAAAATGGACGTTACTACTTTGACCATATTGTGAATAGTGGTTGGGAACATCAGCCTTTTCAAGGTTATGGCTCATACCATGATGAGCCCAATTACTATCCACACACGCACGGGTCATACGAGCAAAATTCCTCTCTAGAGTCCGCACGTACGTTAGCTGAGTCAACACAAAAGTTACTTGAGTCGACACGTAGTTCAGCTGAGATGAATAACTTAGTTTTGGACGAAAGCAATGCAACGTGTGAACCTTCTTTCCTAGATAAAATCAGGAAGTCTTGTGAGTCGACTCAGAAAATGCTGTTAGAGGCCCAGGAAAGAACTGCTCAAGATAGTCTTAATTTCCAATACAGTGTTTCCAATAATACCCTTGAAAATGAGGATAGTTATTTGCATAATCAAGATGACGAGGATAAAATTGGTAACACTACTTGTTTAGATGAGGTTCAACCATTTTCATGCTATTATGATGATTATGATGAGGATAATGCTGATGAAGAATCAGATACATATAGGTATAGTGATCAGGAATTTATTACTCCAATTGAGCTTCACAATGATAATATTATTTCTAGTTCAAATCCAAATAATTTTAATAATTATTCACCTATTCAAAAGGACGAGGATTTGTCTAGAGATACCACCGTTTAAGACGATGTAGTTTTTCCTTTTGATTATGAAGCTAATAATGGTTTAGAGGAACGAGTTTCTTCTGAGAATATTGTTTTAGAGTCTAGCGATTTAGAAACATTAATCTTAGACAAAGAAAATGAACTCGTAGAGATGAGTGAGGATGTACCTGACTTAGAAGAATCAATTGACCATTTTCAGGAATCAGATGACCTTGAAATTAGGGAAGTTGTGACTAGTCTTTCTAGAGACACTTTGAAAACTCTAAGTTTGGGGGTGATTATCATTCTCCATGTGCCTTAACTCTTAGAAAGATCCCTCACTTGGGACTTGACATATGTGCCTCAACCATTTTAAAAGATTATCTTCATACACGTTTTCCAGAACCTAGTGTTGTCCATAAGGAAGTTCGAGTTGTTAGAAACCCATCCTCTCGGGTTGATGTGGTTTATTCGGGCTATGATACCAGATCGACTTTGTTTTACCACCAAATATTTTTCTTCCAAATGTGGGAACGTGTAAGTTTCGGATGTGTCAATTATTCGAGTTTTGAGACCGAGCCTAAGTACTTTAAGAAATTAGTACTGACACATTTTCTTATGATTGACCGCCGATTTCATCGTGGTCAATTGTGTGAGTCAAAACCGATTGACTTTAAGGATCCGCAATTATTCGAGTTATTATTATGTGCTTCTAAGTTCTTATTTGAGTTTTTAGACTTTACAACTCGAACCAGGATCTTAGCTTAGAGGAATTCCAAAGACATGAAAATATTTTATCTCGACCCGATTATAGATCCCGAACTCGAACCACGGCTAGATGTAGTTGTCTTAAACATGAAACTAGACAAGGGTGTTCTTTATTTGTTTATTTTCTTGGCATGTTGCAGATTCCTTTTACTTGTGATAGCTCTATTTGGTTTCGATGACCCACAAATATTTCGGCTATTACTTTATGATTTTATGAGGTGACTAATCCTTTCTTAGTCCTGGGTCAAGACTTTAAACTTAGCACTTCTTGGGAGGTAACCCAATATTCATGCGACACGGTAATATCTTTCCTTAACTCTTTTACTTCAAATGGTAACAGTTTCTCCTTGTTCATGCTTTTAATTTTATGTTTAGAACATTGAGGACAATGTTAGATTTAAGTTTGGGGGTATGGGAGCACAATGTTAGCATTGTTAAACTCCAGAGCCTAGAAATTTATGGTTATTAAGGATGGCACTAACCAATCTAAGTGGATGGAAGCATTTTGGTTGTAGGAGTTGAGGAACCAATCTGATTAGATGGAAACATCTAAAGAGTCTATTCATAAAAGCACTGAGCTCATGTGTTAGAATTAAAGAAAAAACATGGTAGTTTCGCCATATCTCGTTGAATCCTTTTCACTTCTGTTTTTATTTTGTTTTCTTTTAAAAATATGTTTCTCTAAGTGATTAGGCGGGGCTCACGATTCAAGTTGTTACCACTGCTAGGGTGAAATAGAGTGATTGAGATTAAAAAAAAAAAAAAATGAAAAAAAAAAAATGAAAAAAAAAAAAAGTTGAAAAAAAGAAGAAGAAGAAATTGAGACCAGGCCATCAGACCAACCGGAATAAATTCAATAAAGTCGACCACTGGAACCCTTGTATATGCCAGACGAGTTGATCTAGAGTTAGGATTATCGAATACTGGTTCCCTTGTATATGCCAGTTGTGTTGATATTAGTCAAACTAGTGTCTCAATCCATTAGGATAGGTTCATCTTGGCAGTGGCCTTCAGACAGATATGAGAAACACTGTTCACCTTAGTTAACATCAAAACCATCTATGTTTTTCTCTATATCCATCTTCTTAATCTATCCATGTGATTGGTTGACTCCGGTTATGATGTCCAAACTATCTCGAGTAGAGCTATGTGACTTATATATGAATTTTAGTATGCTTGAGTGCAAACTCGTGTACATCAATTGAATTTCGCATCGGGGTACTTCCTCCTGTAGTCAATAAGTATGCCAACCAAGGAGATTCTTTAGTGCCTTCCAAGGTTTTGTGTAGATAGCTAGAGTCCTGAGTGTAAAGGTTTTGTGGGTACACCTCTGGTAAACCCTACCGAGACTATAACTCGGCCACTAGGGCCACCTAGGGGTTTAAAGGCTTATTGCATACGCTAAATGCAATCGACGATGCATGCGACAGTGAGTTAGGATTTTATTTTCTGGATTTTGATTTGCTCGAGGACTAGCAAATAATAAGTTTGGGGGTATTTGATAGACACATTTTTGTGTCTGATATAATCTCAATTGTATCTATTGTTAGTGCTCGATTTCGTATTTATTATGGTTTTTTTTGTCTTTGTAGGTGTTTTGGGGAAAATAAGCTTTTGCGGCGAAATTGGCTCGAAAAGTGTATTTGCGCTCGCCGGAGAAAAGTGCTAAATGGACCCAAGATTTGGATAAGGGGCACCTCATTTGCTAAGGGGTAGCCCAAATGATATTTACACCCAGGGCACCCCAAGTGTTAAAGGCACCCTGGAGTTGGATAGTGGCACTTCATCTTTTCCCATTTGAAATTTGGCGGGAAAATACAAATGCACATGCGTAAACCATACAGTCACCGTGTGTTACTTTGGAAGGATTTTGGGTCGATATTTTCTTGGATTTGGACCTGGATATGGACTGGTATTAACACTAGACCTCAAATCAGGTTTGGTAACTCTCTTGGATTCGGAAAAACAGGGATAAGTTTACCGATTTGATAAAACAGGGAAGAAACGAAGTTGACGAGATTTTACTCATATATTTGGAAGAACTGAAGAGAAAATATCTTCTGTGATTCAGGGGAGATACAACAACTGTAGAAGTCGCGTGAGAGATAAGATAAAAGGGAAAGGAAAGTACGTAACTTGCATAGAAAAAAAAGGGAGGATAACCGAAGATTTTATCGAGTTATAATCAGTGGTTGTGATATATAAGAGGTTCTAGCTCGCAGAGAAAGGGGGTCGAGTATTTGGGGGTCGATACGGAGGATTAGGAAAGCTGCAGAGGAGCTATAGCAGCAGCAGGAAGAAGAAGAAGAGAAGGAGTTACAGACGACACTAGAGAAGTGTCGTTCTCAAGAACCCTAAAACTGAAAAACATTGGACGTACACTGACAGTCGCAGATTCTGCTGCAGTACAAGAGTATCGTTCTTTCTACAGTCTTATTAAGTTGTAACAGTGTCTTCTGTAACGCTTATAAACGTTGCAGACTCACTAAGTGATTGATTTTTGATTCTTTTCTTCTTCTCATACACTTTTTGAGCCATGGATTATTATTTTGAGAAAGTGTTTGACATCATGAGCTAAACCCCAACACTGGGATGATGGAGGAAGCCATTCTCTACGTGTTTGGTAAATCTATTTAATTCCTTTATGACTACTTGCACTATTATCAATCGTTTTATGATTTTTCTTAATTGATTGTGATGTCGTATGATGATGTATGCTTGGTCTAAGTGCTTTTGATGCGTCATGCTAGTGATTTACAGTCAATCTTTTAAGAATCTACCTCGGCAAAGAACTAGAGTCAATATTATTTGAGCTATAATTGTTTGGAATAAATATACGAATCGCATGACTGAGTTATGGTGGAATCCTGAGTCTCAGTAATCTCTCGATTTTTGTGACAAACTTGTGAATATATTTTCTTTGTTTTTAGTATTTTCTTGAATCAACCTTTACAAGCCCGAGTTGAACGAACTTTTACTACCACTTTACAACAACTTCAAAATCTCATCAATTTTTCTTCAAAATATGTTTGTCTAAGTTTGGGGGTATGGGAGAAACATTTTAGTTGCATTGATAAAATCCAGAGCCTAGAAATTTATGCTTATTAAGGATGGCACTAACCAATCTAAGTGGATGGAAGCATTTTGGTTGTAGGAGTTGAGGAACCAATCTGATTAGATGGAAACATCTAAAGAGTCTATTCATAAAAGCACAGAGCTCAGGTGTTAGAATTAAAGAAAAAACATGGTAGTTTCGCCATATCTCGTTAAATCCTTTTCACTTCTATTTTTTGTTTGTTTTCTTCAAAATATGTTTGTCTAAGTGATTAGGTGGGGCTCACGATTCAAGTTGTTACCACTGCTAGGGTGAAATAGAGTGATTGAGATACAAAAAAAAAAAATTGATGTGGTTTTGAAGTTGTTTGTAAAGTGGTAGTAAAAGTTCGTTCAACTCAGACTTGTAAAGATTTGATTTCAGACTTAAAACTGAAATATATACACAAGTTTGTCACAAATATCGAGAGGTACTGAGACTCGGGATTCCACCATAAACTCATTAATGCGATTCATATATTTATTCCAAACAATTATAACTCAAATAATACTGACTCTAATTCTTTGCCAAGGTTGATTCTTAAAAGATTGACTGTAAATCACTAGCATGACGCATCAAAAGCACTTAGACCAAGCATACATCATCATACGACATCACAATCAATTAAGAAAAATCATAAAACGATTGATAATAGTGCAAGTAGTCATAAAATAATTAAATATAATTACCACACGCATGAAATATGGCTTCCTCCGTCATCCTAGTGTTGGGGTTTAGCTCCTCATATTATTAACGTGCTCAAATAGTTGTTCATAGCTCAAATAGGTGAAAAACAAGAGAAAACTAATGACTCAGACAATTTGCAATGCTGAAAAGGCGTTACAAACGATCACATGAAGAAATAAGTCTCGCCCTTTAAACGATACTAGGGTTCTCGCTGTTGAACAATGATACTTGTTGTGTTGTTTAAATAAGACTGCCTCTGTTAGTCCGTTCTTCGTGTTCTTGAGATCGACAGTTCTGAAGCGTCAGTTATTCGTCTTCTTCACCTGCTGCTGCGTATTCTTCCTGTAACTTTTTCTGCTTTGATTATGCAGCCTCCAATCGACCCCAAAACTCCCCCAAAGTCTCCACACCTTCTCTAAGACTCGTACCACCTCTTTTTATACCCAACGGACCCTAATTCTCTTGAATAAATCCGAGAATATCTCGGTTTTCTTTCACCGCTGGTTTTTTCTTTTCTTTCCCTAACTCTTTGTACGCGTCTCCTGAGTTTTCTCTCATAACTAAAACTCCCCGTTCGAGTAAGAGCTAACAGAAACTTCCTCCTATTCCACGTATCTTCCTAAATTATCAGCCAAATAATCCCGATATAACTCTCCTCCCTGTTTTCTCGTGAATCAAAATATTTTCCTTTTTTTCTTACGTAAACAAATCGTTACCATCCCTGTTTTATTGCACCAAGCCCATGATGATCCATATCTGGAAAAAACTCCAACAGAATCGCACCCAAATTTTTGCCAGAAAGTTACGCAGCTGTAACTCATTCTCCCGCCAAAACTTAATTTTCAAACAAGGAAGATGGGATGCCCCCTAACCAGAGTAGGGGTGCAAATAGCAAGTGGTCGCCCCTTAGTAATTGAGGTGCCCCTTATTCAAATGAGGGGTCCGAATAGTTATTTTCTCCCACGAGCGCTAATACCACTTTTCGAGCCAATTTTCCTGCAAAAGCTTATTTCTCCAAAAACACCTACAAAGACATAAAATACCAAAATAAGCGCAAAATCGAGTACTAACATTACAGAGAATTGAGACTAAAATAGACACATAAATGCGTCTATCAGCATGCCAACATGGCCACGGCGCCAAAACCTACCCTTGGCCACGCCGCCAAGCTCTAACTTTGTCCACGCCGCCAAGCTTTAACTTTGGCCACGGCGCCAAAACCTAGCCTTGGCCACGCCGCCAAGCTCTAACTTTGGCCACGGCGCCAAAACCTAGCCTTGGCCACGCCTCCAAGCTCTAACTTTATCCACGGCGCCAAATCCTAGCCTTGGCCACGCCGCCAAGCCCTAGCTTTGGCCACAGCGCCAAATCCAAGCCTTGGCCACGCACTAATTAGGGTTTCAACATGCCAAACCCTAATTTGGGAAAAATTGCTACGCCAACCAAGCCAAATAACGTTTCCCAGAGCGTTGGGATCGATGTGGCAACATGGCCAATATTGTCAGAGCCATATTTAGGTCTAACACCAATATGCCAAAACAGCTGCCACGGCTACGCCGCTAGCTTGCCGCTATGCCATGGCTACGCCAGGCGCCACTATGCTAATGGCGCCACTTTGCTACACAACAAAGAAATGTCCATAATCAACGGCTACCTTTCCTCATGAGATGCAATCTCAGCCATCCAAGTTCGCCACTTAACTGACGGACTTGCGGCAAGTTCCAGGCAACCAACTAGTGGTCATGGCTACGCAAGGCGCCACATACACCACCGTGCCACTGGCATGCACGAGGTATGCCAGTCATGCTGCAATGCCACTGGCGTACGCCAAAAACGCCACTATGACATTACCAGGCGCCAATAGAAGGTAGCCATAATCAACGGCTACCCTTCTTCATGAGATGCAATCTCAGCCATTCAAGTTCGCCACCAAACTGACGGACTTGTCGTAAGTTTTAGGCGGCCGGCCAAGGCAAACCTAATAGCATCACACGCTATTTTCCTATGGCAAGTCTCTTGACTTTGACTTTCCACACATAGCAACCTGCTACACGTTTTCCACGTAAACACTCGAGACATCAAACATGTCACAAACTTGGGTATACTCATCAGGGTATTGATCTGGCGGTTTACAGCGCGCGGCGTGCAATACGCCCGTTATAAGAAAGTGTCATAAAGTGGGACAATTAGTGGTGATGGAAGTAACGGTGTAAACTAATTCAATTCCTTCATCATGGAAGCATAATGCCTGACGGTTACACGTTACTCTATTATTCCACCACTCAATCGTTTCCATTTCCTACAAGACCATGGTACGTTTCAATATGACTTGTATAAATAGGTTTCACCTATTTACCACGAAACAAAAAGGTTTTGGTCGGCAACAACAATAGTATCCGTAAATCACCAAGAAGCGATAGCTTTTCACTCGTAGCCAGTTCCACTTTTCGATACAAGTCATAAAACAAGCCACATCTTCAGAATTAACCATTCTGGTCTCAACACTCTCTTCGCTTCCCTCCCTAAGACCAACCCTTCTCCTTCACTTTGTGACCGAAGCAAGCTTTGAACGGCCATTTCTTGGTTTAGGCCAGGATTGTACAGATTGATCTCTCGAATCAAAAGTACTCCCGTGCAGTGCATTGTTTAGGTTTTAGATTCGTTTTCTCATCAACACACCCAAAATTACTAAAATCAGCAAAAACAGTTTTCACCCACAAACAGTTGGTCACAAAAAAGACCGATTCCTTGTGGCACAAAACTACAATCGGATTTTACAGACCTTCGAGAAGACCGATTATTTCAAATTATTTCACTTTTTCCAAAAAAAAAGTCGTTATGGACTTTCTCTATATATAGAGACCCCACTTGGCCCAAAATTGCTCATTCTATTCCCTCTCACTCCATATACTCATGTTGATGGTGAGTTTTAGCTTAGGATTAAAATCGTAAAACTGTACAACTGACATGACGTCACTATGACCATTTATTGAATCGATCAGCATGCCTACGTAAGAATTATCAGGGTAACTTTTTTTTTCACGTGTCATGTTCCATGGAAGAACCTTTAACATGACCGACATCATCTATGCCAAACCCTAATTCTCATGCTACCGCGCCAAGGCATGCCAACCATGCCAGACGCACCACTGTGCCAATGGCAAACCATGCCAGCCACATTTCGCGCCAAGGCATGCCAACCATGCCAGCCGCACCATTGTGCCAATGGCAAACCATGCCAGCCACATCTCCGCGCCAAGGCATGCCAACCATGCCAGCCGCACCACTGTGCCAATGGCAAACCATGCCATCCACATCTCCGCGCCAAGGCAAGCCAACCATGCCAGCTGCACCACTGTGCCAATGGCAAACCATGCCAGCCACGTCTACCGCGCCAAGGCATGCCAACCATGCTAACCACATCATGCGCTAATGGCATGCCAAACCCTTGGCCCCACCATGCCAAGCCAACCGCACCTTGCCTTGGCCCCAACATGCCAAGCCGTCTGTGCCAAACCCTTGGCCCCACTATGCCAAGACCATCCGTGCCATTTTTTGCATTGGCCCCAACCATGCGCCAATGGCTTGCCAAACCCTTGGCCCCACCATGCCAAGCCAACTGCACCTTGCCTTGGCCCCACCATGCCAAGCCGACCGTGCCAAACCCTTGGCCCCACTATGCCAAAACCATCCGCGCCATTTTTTTGCCTTGGCCCCACCATGCTGGCCTTCCCTATTGCGGCTACCAAAACGAAGGCGTGCGACGATCAATGGCCACCCTTCCATCCTAGATGCAAATCCTAGCCGTCCAAGGTCGCCAAACAACGCATGGTAACCTTTGGCCCAAAACCCTAGTTTTGGCCACGCCAACCGCACCTTGCTTTGTCCCCACCATGCCAAGCCGTCTGTGCCAAACCCTTGGCCCCACTATGCTAAGACCATCCACGCCATTTTTTGCCTTGGCCCCAACCATGCTAGCCGCACCATGCGCCAATGGCATGCCAAACCCTTGGCCCACCATTCCAAGCCAAGCCAACCGCACCTTGCCTTGGCCCCACCATGCCAAGCCGTTCGTGCCAAACCCTTGGCCCCACTATGCCAAGACCATCCACGCTATTTTTTGCCTTGGCCTCACCATGCCGGCCTTCCCTATTGCGGCTACCAAAACGAAGGCGTGCGACGATCAACGACCACCCTTCCATCCTAGATGCAAATCCTAGCCGTCCAAGGTCGCCAAAGAATGCGTGGTAACCTTGGGCCCAAAACCCTAGTTTTGGCCATGCCAACCACACCTTTCCTTGGCCCCATGATGCGTGTCGTAGGTGCAATCAAATTAATATCTTATTTATACTCAATTAAAAATAATATAATGGAAGTCAAGTTCGTTCCCACGAGGAGCAAGAGATTCTAGTTGTAAAAATTGTCACAAAAGGGGGGTGTAAAGCAAAGGAAAATAAACAAAGCAATTAAAAGATAAAGTCGAAATCAATAAGAGAGACAATATCAAGGAATCCTTCTTCGTTGCGAAACAATGAATCAAGTTATGTTCTTTTCTACTTGTTATTAGTCACAAATTATCACCAACCGTAGGTAAGCGACTAGATCGGTGCTAAACCCTAAATCCCTTGTATCACCAGGATACGGAAGTTCTCATCGCGGATTCTATTTACCAAACCACCTAGTAGTAGATCACTCTAGATGTAATTTAAATAAACGCATTAAGATTTATGAACTTATTAGGTTAATATTAGTAGTTAGACTCTTAGATCAAGGTCTACTTGCTAACGTTGTTTTCACACACAATTGCTCCACGGAATCCCTCCGCAAGGTCTCGTGTTTGCTACTTATGTAAAGAGTCAAGAAACGATTACTTATCCCCTAACTTTCACTAGCTTTAGAGCAAATTAACAAATCAATTTAGCGTGCACTCTAAACAACCTATCAATCAATCATGAATGAATAAAAATTCCTAATAGTAAAAACAAACGATAATCATGTGAAAAACTTCAAGATAGAATTGAAACAAAACTCAAAACATATATTAAGAACTAGGAATTCATCCTCAATCAATAATAAAATTAGCTACTCATGTTTTTGAAATTCACACAAAATAATTAAAAGGGAGAATTTTCAAGTTCACACAAATAATTAAGAAGAAGAATTGAAAGCAAAAACACAAGTGTTGTGTTTGTAGAGAGGTGTGTAAAAGATGTGTAAAAGTGTGTAGAGAACTTCTCTACTTATAGGCTTCAATATTCTCCAAATCTTCCAAGGAATAGAATCCTCATTCCATAATAATTCAATTTCCAAGTCCAAGCCTTTCTCAAATCTTCCATCTTCTCTTTCCAAATTTGAACCCAATTCCACAAACCCATGAGTTTAGATGATTCTAGAGAATTCTCCACAAATTTTCATCCAATTTCCAAATCTAAGTCTTCACACCCATGAGAAGAATCCACACGAAATTCTGTAATTTTGGTCGCCGGAAAACTGGTATTATGGCCGGAATCCGGCCGGAATAGTCGCCGCCGGTCACCTGAATTCTTCGCCGTCGCTGGTATATTCGACGGAATATTCCGTCAGTCCACCGTTAGAGATAACGGTCAAACGGGTCAACCGTTAGTCAACCGAGTCAAGGGGAGGATGAGTCAGCAGAGTCTGAATCGTCTAAGTAGATCTTAGTCACTGAACTGGATCGGTTCATCGCCGGTCTCGAGTTGACTCGCGTAGGAATGGAGAACCTACCGAGTTTCGGCTATTTCTGAGACTTCCGCCAAGTTCAGCCTCTCTTTAGTGTCTTCTCCTGTTAAGAATCCTACACATACATCTAAGAAATTCTTCCATTCTTGCAACAAAGCTTCAGCTGTATTTACTCAAGTCTGCATTCAACCACCAACTCTGTAACAGCTTCAGATCCTCCATCTTAATTCCCTGCTACCACAACCATCACCAGTTTCACTGGCAATTGCCATCAGCTCAATCTTCTCAGCAACAAATAACTCGAGTCTCTCACAGTCCCATTAATCCATTCCTGCACTCGATCTTTAACCCATCCACCATTGCCATTCCTAACTTTCTCTATACCATCAGCTTCACTCTGCTCCCGATTCACCAGCAACTCAGCCTCATTCCCATGAAAATCAACAGCATCGGCTGAGTTCTTCTTCTCTCAAAACCCATCTCTGAATATCGAGTCTCACAGCAGCAGACTTATGTCTTCTCTGTCAGATTCAACCTTCAATCACAGCAAAACTCACCCATCTTACAGATCGAACCCATTATCAGCTATTTCAACCACCTTCATCTGCAATTTCTTCTCAAAACTGAACCCATTTAATCTCCATCTCTTTCTTCATCTGTTGTAGTTTCAGATTCAAACCCATTCTCGGTTCAATTTTTCCATCACAGTAAAACCCATTTTTTTCAATTCATCAATTCCATCTTCTCGACATCACAGAGTCATCAATTCTTCAAACCCTGATTCATCCATTCAACAGAAATCAACAGCACCTTCAACTGCAGTTCCTGAGACAAACCCACTTCTCTTATCACTTCGAACCACCAATCTCGACATAGCAGCATCTCCATCTTCATCTTGTTCACAGAGACAGCAAACCCTAACTTCCAATTTCAATTTCTTCTTCTCTGTTCACACATCGATTTCGAATTTGTAGCTAACCCAAAGCAGCAGCATCGAGCTCTGTTCTTCTCAACCGAAACCCATCTTCTCTGCATCTTCTTCTTCATCTCATCACAGCAGATCCCCTTTTGTTCTTCAAATACACGACCTTAAGTTTGTTCATCACAGTTCGAGCAACTTCTTCTTCTTCTCCGTACAAATCTTCCATTGCTTTCTCTTGAGTCCCCTGAATCTCTTACAAGAACCTTTAATTTCTCTCGACCCATTGTCTCCCTTTTCTTTCTCAATTTTCGTTAATGGGATGAATGAAAATGATTAGGAGAAGATAACTCTTCTCGATTTTAGGGTGGGGGGTTATTCAGTGTCTGGTCCCTTTGATAAGGGCTAACCTGATGGCAGCCCCTTAACCTCATCTGGACTGCGTCTAGTAATCCTCCCAAAAGAGTTGCCCTTAACCTTGGTCGGGCTTCAGATAGTGTTCGCCCATGAAATGACAATTTTGCCCTTTTGGCTCAAATAGTGTAATTTCTTCTTCTTTTCCTCTGTGTGACTCCAAAGTAGCTACAAAACTCAAAACAGTACAAGAAAAATAGCAAAGAAAGCATAAACAATAGATAGTAAATAGGATGTATTCTACACCCTATCACCCCACCATGCCAAGCCGTCCGTGCCCAACCCTTGGCCCCACTATGCCAAGACCATCCGCGCCATTTTTTGCCTTGGCCCCACCATGCCGGCCTTCCTAATTGCGGCTACCAAAACAAAGGCGTGCGACGATCAACGGCCACCCTTCCATCCTAGATGCAAATCCTAGCCGTCCAAGGTCGCCAAACAACGCATGGTAACCTTTGGCCCAAAACCCTAGTTTTGGCCACGCCAAACCGCGCCAAGGCATGCCATGCCACACGTGCCAATGGCATGCCAACCACCTTTCCGCGCCATACCATGCCGGCCTTCCCTATGTGTCTACTAAAACGAAGGCGTGCGACGATCAACGGCCACCCTTCCATCCTAAATGCAAATTCTAGCCGTCCAAGGTCGCCAAACAACACATGGTAACCTTTGGCCCAAAATCCTAGTTTTAGCCATGCCAAACCGCGCCAAAGCATACCATACCACATGTGCCAATGGCATGCCAACCACCTTGTCGCGCCATACCATGTCAGCTTCCCTTATGCGGCTACAAAAACGAAGGTGTGCGACGATCAACGACTACCCTTCCATCCTAGATGCGAATCCTAGCCGTCTAAGGTTGCCAAACAACGCATGGTAACCTTTGGCCCAAAACCCTAGTTTTGGCCACGCCAAACCGCGCCAATGCATACCATACCACGTGTTCCAATGGCATACAACCCACCTTGTCACGTCACGCCACATCGGCCTTCCCAATGCGGCTACCAAAACGAAGGCCTGCAACAATCAACGACCACTTTTTCATCTAAGGTGCAGATCTTAGCCGTCCAAGGTTACCAGCTAACGCATGGCAACCTTTGGCCCTAGTTTGATCACGCCTAAACAAAGCCAAAACCCTAACTTTTGGCCGCGCCTAAACCAGGCCATAGTAAAGCCATATTGATCATGCTTTCATGTCACTGGCTACCAAACGAAGGGTTGCAATAATCAACGGCTACCTTTCCTCTTAAGATGTAAAATCTCGACCATCAAGGGTCACCACCGAGCCGACAAGTCTCTCAAGCTCAACTTGCCAGACAACAACAACGTGTTGCACGTTTTCCACGAAAACACTCGAGACATCAACGCATGTCACAAACTGGGGGATGCTCATTGGGTATTGGTTTGGCGGTTTACAGCGTGCGGCGTACACTACGCCCGTTATAAGAAAGTGTCATAAGGATGAGGCGGTTAGTAAATACAGGAGTAATAGTGAAATGCTTTCTTTTATGGAATATCAATTCCAGGCGTTACCGGTTACCACCTCCTCTCATTTACTCACCCGTTTTCCATTTCTTAATGAGACCAGAGTACGTTTCACTTCGACTTGTATAAATAGGCATTACCTATTTCCACCGAACAACAGGTTCAGGTCATGGAGCATACAACACTCAGAAAACATTTGCTAGCTCTCCATCGGTTAGCTTCCCACTTTCTGATACAAGTCGTAAAACAACTACTCTTCCAGAATCAACTAGTCTGGTCTCAACACTTTCTTCGCTTTCCTCCCCAAAACCAACCCTTCTTCTTTGCTTTGTGACTGAAGCAAGTCTGGAACGGCCATTTCTTGGTTTAGGCCGGATTTGTACAGATTGATCTCTCGAATCTAAAGTACTCCTTGCAGTACATTGTTTAGGTTTAAATTCGTTTCTCACTCACACCCGAAATTACCAAAATCATCAGAAACCGTTTCAACCCTCAAACAATTGGCGACCACAGTGGGAGCTCAATCTCTCGGTCCCAATATCAATTTCAGAATACGTTTCTCTAACTCAGGAGGATGGTCGGTTTTAGGGCTGAATCTGTGTCCTCAAGTTTCACTCAGGCGAACGGCAATGTATCCTTCCCCAACGCAACGCCCAACAACGCAATCGACGAAGGAATTCCAAGACTGACTGACTTGGTACGGATTCAGGAGATCCACACCAAGAATATGGGTCTGATAAAAGATGCGATTAACATCATACTGGACTTCCTCATCAACTTAACGACAGAGTTGAACGGTTCACTTGCCCCGGAAACTCCAGGACTGGGGACTAACTTCCCAAACGATCACTCCCAAGTCAACAGCTTCACTACTAATCAGAAACCAGTAGGCCATGAAGCGGCCTCACTGGTGGAAAATTTATGTGAACTCTTACATCTTTCAAAAGATCAACGGATGGAGACGTTCACTACTATCAATCGAATAGCATTAAGCGCGTCCTTGACTTCTTCACGCTTGGAAACATCAAGAATGCCAGAGATGTCCATCAACAATATTACGTTTACCGACGACGACATGATGATAGAGGAAGGCCAAAACCGGGCCCTACATGTCACGGCTCGTATCAAGGACGTGGAATTCAAAAGGGCTCTCATCGACACGGGAGCATCCTCCAACGTTGTTACCCTCAGAATGCTCAGAACGTCCAAGGTACGGCCGAACGAAGTCATGCGACAGTCCACTATAATGACTGATTTCGAAGGCAACCAAACCAGCACGTATGGGTACGTCAACCTGAATCTATCAGTAGGACCCGTCCGGTCAAAAGTATGGTTCGAGGTAGGGGTGGGATTTGGGTTGGGTCAACCCACCCAACCCATGCCCAACCCGAACGTTGGGCGGGCATGGGCAATGTATTTTAAAAGTTTGGGCAAGCTCGGGTACAATTTTAATAAACCCGAGTTAAACTTGGGCAAGCATGGGCACAAATATTTCTAACCCGAGCAACCCACCCAACCCGAGAAACTATAATATAATTATATAAACTATTTTTATAATTGGTAGTATTATCTATTAAAAGCAATTTAGCCATTATCTTCAAACCTAATAATGAAAATATAAATCATATCTATCTCATTATTAATTCAATATGAAAAAAGAATT
The DNA here is from genome assembly GCA_023531295.1 of Papaver armeniacum. Lineage (NCBI taxonomy): Eukaryota > Viridiplantae > Streptophyta > Magnoliopsida > Ranunculales > Papaveraceae > Papaver > Papaver armeniacum. Next base: position 88,963 of record JAJJWW010006732.1, read on the forward strand.
ATATTATTTTCAATAATCATAAGTTATTTGGAAATTTAAGCTAAATACAATAATCAAATCTTATAATTACTAAATTTTGTTATTATCACATTAATAAAAAATAAATTTAAGACTTAAATTAAGGTCATTAGGGTTTATATGTGTGTATGTATATATATGAGTCTACTAACTAACTCCATTCTATGTCACAATTTTTATGTTGTAAAGTATTAGCATGGGTCAACCCGAGGAACCCGGGGAACCCGAGGAATATAACTTGGGCGGGACTTGGGCAGCACCTCCACGGGTTTCTCGGGTTCCATGGGCAATCTGGGCAAAGAATTTCTGCCTCGGGTCTGCCTAGGCCAAGCCTTCCAACCCGACCAACCAACCCAAGTCCCACCCCTAGTTCGAGGTAATCGAAAAGGAGTCATATTACCACATGATACTTGGAAGACCATGGCTCCACGACAACAGAATCATCCATTCGATGTATCACCAGTGCTTGAAAACCATGTTGAACGGAGAAGTCGTTCGCATCGTGCATCATTATCTCCCTATGCGTCGATCTGTGGCATGGAGATTTTTGAGCCAAGAAAGGACCCGCAGGCCACAGCCAACAAGACTCACCATACTCCACTGCCAAAGTGGACATCCATTGAAGAAAGTGGTGGTCTTGCACCGCTTCACGGAGAAACCCGGTCTCACATCACCCCTTCGAAAGAGAGACACACCAGCCTCCAGCCGCCGAACCGGGGTTCGGTTTACACCCATACCAAGCGAGGACGGGCTTTTATTATGGGTCATGATGAAAAGAGGTAAACCGTATGTCAGTGCCGTTGTTAGCAATTAACTAGGGAGACTACCACACAGTCTCTTCGCCCAATGGAACACCAACGTAGTAACGAGCCGTAGGAGGAAGTACCTGGTGCACCACGACAGCTACAAGACGGGACCAACTCTACCATGGACGAACTTGAGGTTGTTAATGTCGGGAGTGAAGAATCTCCGCGACCCATCTCGATAAGCTAGACTCTGTGCGTAGAAGAACGTGTAAAGATGGTATACCTCCTCAAGGAATATCAAGATGTATTCGCATGGACATACGAGGAAATGCCCGGCTTGGAAGAAAGGCTGGTCACTCATCATTTACACGTAATACCCGGATCCAAACCGGTCAAGCAAACCCCGAGATAATTCTGGCACGATGTAGAGGAACGGATTAAGGTAGAGATTCAAAAGCTATTAGCGGCTGGTTTCATCAAACCGATTCACCACCCTACTTGGTTGGCCAACGTTATAACGGTAAAAAAGAAGAATGGCCAGATCAGGTGTTGTATCGATTTTAGAGATTTGAACAAATATTGCCCTAAAGATGACTTTCCGCTCCCCAACATTGACATGCTAGTAGACGCCACCAGTGGACATGGTATGTTCTCTTTCATGGATGGATACAACGGCTACAACCAAATAAAGATGTACGAACACGACGTAAGTAAGACGGCTTTTCGAACTCCTCTTGGATACTTTTACTACACTGTGATGCCCTTTGGTTTGAAAAACGCTAGCGCCACATACCAACGCGCCATGACCACCATTTTTCACGATATGATGCACAAGCAAGTCGAAGATTATGTAGATCAAATAGTGGTCAAGTCAAAAACTCGGGCAACCCATAGAGGAATTCTACGGCAGGTGTTCGAAAGATGTTACGAGTACAAATTGAAGATGAATCCATTGAAGTGTGCTTTTGGTGTCTCTTCGGGCAAGTTCCTAGGTTTCCAGGTGACTGCCGAGGGAATTAAAGTTGACCCAGTCAAAACACAAGCCATCCTCACGATGCCACCACCGAGAACCGTGAAAGAACTCCAGAGTTTCATGGGTAAAATAAACTACATTCGCCGCTTCATACCAGGATTGACTCAACTTGTTGCTTCGTTTACCCCCTTACTAAAGAAAGGAGCAATCTTTGTGTGGACCACACTACAACAGGAAGCGTTCCGGAAAATTCAGCAAATATTATCTTCCCCAACCGTCATGAAGTCACCCATACAAGGAAGACCGCTACACCTCTACACTGCTTTTAGCGACACTGCTGTCGGAGCTCTCCTCGCCCAAGAAGATGACGAAGGGATTGAGCATCTCATATACTACTTCAGTCGAACTTTAAGAGATGTCGAACTCAGATATCCCAAAGCAGAAAAGGCGTGCTTAGCTTTGATCTACTCCATCCAAAAATTCAGGCATTACCTACTATCCAATAAAGAGGTGTTGATATCTAAGTCCGATCCGGTGAAGTTCCTACTCTCAAAACCGGCCCTGATAGGATGACCGGCCAAATGGATCCTCCAAATGTCAGAGTTCGACATAACATGCGCTTCCCCGAGAGCCATCAAAGGGCAAGCAGTTGCGGATTTACTGGCGGCGTTTCCGGGAGAGAATACCATGGCACTACACGAGGACCTCCCTGGAGACTTTTCGGAAATCTCTTTCATCCAAGAAGAAACATGGCTACTATTCTTCGACGTATCCACTACTCCTAACAACAGTATTGGAGAAGCAGGTGTGGTTCTAGTATCCCCATCTGGTGAAGTATTCTCGCACTCCTTCAAGCTAGACTTCCCCTGCACCAACAACTCAGCAGAATATGAAACCTTTCTCACTTCTGATTGTCCTTGGCTAAACGAGCCTGGAGCCACGCGTCCGGGGAAATAAGAGGGGACTCTAAATTACTTGTCAACCAGGTGAACGGGGTATACGCACTGAAAGAAATAACCTTGTCCCCATACAGAGCCGAGGCACAAAAACTACTAAACTACTCCGCCGACGCGACCATAACACATATTGGGCGCAGCGGAAACCAACACGCTGATTGCCTAGCCACGCTAGCATCAAAACTGCAATTTGAAGGTTTTGAGGAAACCCTGACAGTGAAGAGACGAACCTTGGCTTCAATATGGCTTTCACATCCCGAAGAGGATGAAGCTGGTGACTGGAGCACACCAATTATCCAAGAACTTAACATCTCACTTTTCTAGGGAAAGGTCAGTCTCAAAACCTTACAAAATTTCTTCATGCTCCGAGGGGTGCTATATCATCGAAATCCAGACGGTTCCTTGTCAAGATGTCTTGGAGAGGGAGAAGCACAACAACAACTCAAGCAAATAAACAGATTTCTTACCTCATCTGAATCTGGTTCTTTTAGATTTCTTCTTGTTATCAGGAGAACTTTGTTGATTACCCAAGGCCAGATTCATCCTTTGCATGTCATTTTGATGTTTGGTAATCCTTTTGTTGTTCCTCTTGAATTTCCAACACTTACTTTGAACATGATTTGCAATTCCACAAAACGAACAAATCAAGGAAGATTTATTGTCTTGCTTATTTGCCTCTTGTTTATCACAATATTCATCATAAATTGTTCCAAACCAGGCTGGAACAAAGGAGTTGTTTGTGCTCAGTTTTGCTTTTGAACCCTAAACCATTTGTGTTTCCAAAAGACTTCTGACCGAATAACATTGCTGAGATTTTGTCAGAACTTCCAGATAACCTTTGTAGGTCACATTTAAGAGTATTAATCTCTTTTTCCTTCAGAGATAGGGTCATGGTGAATTCATTATTAAGAAAATCTATCTTAAGATATTTCACCTGAAGTGATGATTCAAGTTTTTCCACCGAAGCCTTTAGTTGGAGGTTTTCTTGGTGAATTTCTTAACACTTATTCAAGAATTCAACAATCTCAGTGTCACACTCAAATCCTGAATCAGAAGTTGATTAGGAAGAAGTTTTTGTTGCTAGAGCTGAAAATTCATTGCACACATTGGAAGTATCCAAGATATCGACAACATGGGATGATTTTTCTTGTATTGAATTATCAGAAGCATTAACCGGAGAGAGACCTTTCTCACAACTTTTGCTTCTTTTTACCAAATCCTTGATCTTTTGTGTAATCAATGATTTATCAAAATTAACATGATTGGAACAACATTCATCAGCCCAAGACAAGTTAGAAGCTTTGCTTGTGTTGGTTACAGCATTGAACGCATATGTTCTGAATGTGTTCTGATCAAGATCAAGTATTTTTAAATTTCCAATAAGAGTATTCCTGGAAAGAGTATCAAGGTTATTTCCTTCAACGATGACATGTTAATTTCTTAGAATTGTATCTAGATGGCAATGATCTGAGAATTTTCATCACAATTTCCTTTTCAGGAATAGTCTTACCCAACACAAAAGATGCATTAACAATTTCAGGCACTTTGTGATTAAACTCATAAAATGAATCTTCATCTGCCGTACGAAGGTTTTCCCAATCAGAATTTAGGTTTTGAAGCCTAGCTTCTTTTTCACAGGCATTCCCTTCAGATACGGTTTCTAAGATATCCCACGCATCTTTAGACCGAGCGTACGTAGTCACATGGTGCTGAAGATCTGGGGTAATGGCATGGATGATTGCATTCAATCCGTCAGAATTTTGATTTGCAACAAGAATCTCGACAGCATCATAATCACCGATATCCTTTGGAACAGTTACATCGCCTACTGTAACAACCGGAGGAAAATAACCATTAACAACATAAACCCATGATTGAAAATCACGCGCTTGAAGAACGCATGCATAGAAATTTTCCACCATATGTAATTCGAGCCATCGAAGACTGGCGGTACGTTTATAGAGATAACACTTCTGTCCATAGAGTTAGGTCGCTACAAACACAGATTTATGAGGTCTTAAACATGTTTGTCTGCTCTGATACCAATTGAAAAAGCGGGGGTACAACAACCACACCCAATATTTCACTTAGCAATCTGTATGGACAACTCCAATATAATTCCACGAGAATCAACTAGACAGTCAGACTCAATCAATGAAAATATATCCAAGAGTTGTATCTCTGTTTCATAATGTAATCAATAAATCAAACAGATAGAAATCCGTGAAATTGATTATTATGTGAAACAACTTGAACGGTACCAAAGACCAATTTTCAAGTGTCAATCAATTTAAATCAACAACCAAAGTTTGGATTATCTAATTGATTGAACTACGCACAACCTGTGATATTTCAATTATTTAAACAAATATAATGCGGAAAATAAATAACACACAGACACCAGAAATTTTGTTAACGAGGAAACCGCAAATGCAGAAAAACCCCGGGACCTAGTCCAGATTTGAACACCACACTGTATTAAGCCGCTAGAGATACTAGCCTACTCCAAGTTACCTTCGGACTAGAATGTAGTTGAGCCCTAACCAATCTCACACTGATCAAGGTACAGTTGCGCTCCTTACGTATCTAAAATCCCAACAGGACTCTACGCACTTGATTCCCTTAGGTGATCTCACCCACAACTAAGAGTTGCTACGACCTAAATTCGAAGACTTGAATAACAAATTTGTCTCACACAGAAAAGTCTATTGTAGAGATAAATATGTCTCACTCAAATAAACCTATGAGTTTTGTTCCGTATTTAGATAAATCAAGGTCAACAGGAACCAATTGATATACCTGACTTATATTCCCGAAGAAAAACCTAAAAATATCAATCACCTCACAATAATCTTAATCGTATGGTAGCGAAACAAGATATTGTGGAATAACAAACGATGAGACGAAGATGTTTGTGACTACTCTTTATCTTGCCTATCGGAGATTAAATCTCGAGCAAATCTTAAGAAGATAGTACTCAATCACGATAGAAAACAACAAGATCAGAACACGCAACTATAGAGAAAATAATTGGGTCTGGCTTCACAATCCCAATTAACTCTTCAAGTCGTTAACCTACATGGTTTCGTGAAAAACCTAAGGTTAAAGGAGAATAGACTCTAGTCGCAACTAGTATCACACAAGAGGTGTGGGGATTAGGTTTTCCAGTTGTTAGAGTTCTCCTTTATATAGTCTTCAAATCAGGGTTTGTAATCAATGTTACCTTGGTAACAAAGCATTCAATATTCACCGTTAGGTGAACACCTGATTAGAATCAAGATAATATCTTTCAACCGTTAGATCGAACTTAGCTTGTTACACACAAATTAAAAGTGACTTCATTTAGATATGAGTAACCGTACTTAAACGTGTGCTCCTTTGTTGGCTCAACAATAGTTAACCGAAGTTAGCCATATGAACACTTTCATATCAACCATATTCATCTTAACCATAACTATTTAAAATGACTCAAATGAAACTAGTTCTAGAGTTGTTCAATTTTTTATATTCTCATATAAGTATACAAGACACAATTGAAGAAAAATCAGATTGATTCAAAAGAATCAATTCATGAAAATTATAGCCACGATTTGCAAAGATTGCATTCCTTAATATATAAATGTATTTGTTCATGAGTATAAAATCATACTTAACCAATTTTAGAACTTAAACCACTTAAGTTTGCAAACGGGTACGCAAAATTTAGCTTCGGACCGAACTCAGTTGAAACTGTTTGCGAACGGGTATGCAAACTTGGTTCCTGGACTTCAACAGTTAAATCAATTTGCGAACGGGTATGCAAACTAAGTACCATGACTTAAACAGTTGAATAAGTTTACGAACGGGTATGCAAACTTAACTTCCGGTCCTGAATTCCAACAAAACAGTTCGCACACTTAGTACACAAACCCTAATGTATCCAGACATGGGTTTTAGCTCTTAACTCCCATTTTAATCACTGAAACATTCTTAGAAGACGACAATAGATTTCTCACACAAACTATTAGCTTATAAGCAATTTTCAAGTGATCGAATGATCAGTACGAAACATTCTGAGTCTACATCAAAAGACTGTCTCACACAAATCATGTAAGATGTTACCAGGTGATTTTCACATGATCATCTTTTGACTTTCGTCAAGAATAATGATGAACATAGTTAAAACAAAAATCTTTCCAACACATATTTCGAGAAAGGTATAAGCGATTTAAACTCAACTCGAAATATCAAATGTGTATAATGTAAAGTCTATATAGCTATACGACTTTGTCCCAATAGGAGATAGAATAGAATAGACTTCTGGGTGATAGACGAGTTTAAGTCTCCACATACGATGAAGTTCCACAAGCTCCTTTTAGTAGTTCTTCGTCTTCAATCGATGAACGCTGTGAAGTCTAAAGCTCAACTACACATTCTATCCTAATCCGAGACATAGCTATAAGTATACTAGAAATCAAGATTTATAGTTTGGACAACTAAACTTGACAAACAAGCTTGACATAGCAACACTTGCGAGTTCGACCGAGTAGTACTCTTGATTAAATAGGAGGATAATGTGCCGGGTTACCCAAAAGAGTGTGGTAGCCTCCAATTTGAGAAGTATTAATCCTTGAAGCTTTTCTAAGCTGGTCTTGAAAGAACACCGTAATGCCCCAAGCGTGGTCGGTAACCGCATCGAGGTCCTCCAAAAGCTGGAAATAATGGGCATATACCCTATTTCCAGAAGTTTCAATGAAGATAATAGTTCCTAGTAATAAGCAGTCACATGGTGCTTAATCTTTTCCTCATTCATCACCAACTTTTCGGAAGTTACTTTCTTTCTTGTCCCTCCAAACGCTTTCTTCAAAATCACCAACTTGAACTTTTTCACCTTCTTAAACTTGTTGTTTGGCTCACGTTCCACATACTCCATGTCAGGTTTAGGCTCTTTAACAATGCATCTAAACTCACAATGTGTCTTTCTACTATCCAATTCTATACACTTTTGAGCAAATACTTCATGAGATCATAACTCATCGAATGGTTATATCCTTCTTAAACACATTTCCCAACTACTGGTAGGCCGGTGATTCTCTTGGTATCATAGGAGTGATTACCATCTCGCCAAACGGGAGATGCATGGTATCCGTGTCTGGATAAAATCTCTCGGAAAATGTTGATACAGTGACACTGTCAAATTCCTTATGTGTGTAATGTATCGGACCATAATACATATTCATATACTTTCTCCTGTACCTCATCACACTCGTATTTTAGATCCCATGCCATGTGTCGCCACCTCTTCCAGGACCGAAATGATTATCCATGTCCGATGGGTCTACATCCTTCCCTCCGTTTGATGTATCAAACATCGAACTGCATTAGTATGATCCTACAAAAAGAATATCATATCTTATATAAGTCAAAAAAATCACCAAAAATTCTTGATAGTTAAGATTCAATACCTTTGACGCGCAAATCTTGACATCATGTGAGTGTTTGTAGTCAGATACTACTGCCCCTATGTCTCTTGGTGTACCATAAGTTGGGCTACGTGGCTTTAAACACACACTATCATGGGGAATGTGTGAATATCTATCATAAGGCTTCTTCAGCGTGTTTTTCTCTTTAACTTGAACTATTTCCTCTCTTTGTTCCTCTTCTTCCCCCTCTTCTTCATTTTCCTCTTCTCCATTTTTATCTGCTTTCTTTTCTTCATTTTTTTCTTCATTCTCATCTTCATTCAATCTTAATTTTCTCTTGGTTGACGTTGTCGTGGATGACAACTTCCAGTAACGATCCCCCTCTAAGCTTAGCATTTTTAGTACCATGTTTACTGGCACCTAAGTGAATTTTTCCGCGAGGGGTGGGAGTTCTCAAATCTTCGGCTAATGGTTGCTTAGTTTTTTTTTTTTTTGGATCTTTATAAAAAAAATCCATAATATTAGCTTAACGAATAAATGTTCGGTTTCCAAAATAAATTTTTGAGAAAACCGAACTCAACATAGAGGATAGTTCGGTTAGGAGCAAAAATTCTCGACTAAACCGAACTCAATTTAAGGGTTTTCAGAGGACAGTTCAATTAGGAGAAACAAATTGCGGAATAAATCGAACTCAACACATTGGTTTTAAGAGAATAGTTCGGTTAGGAAAGAAAAAAAAAAGCGAACTAATCGAACTCAACATATGGGTTTACAGAGAAAAGATCAGTAAGGAGAAAAAAAAATTAAGAACTAACCGAACTGTTTACAAAGAAGAGTTCAGCTAAGGAATATTTTGTTTTGTGAACTAACCGAACTCAAAAGTTGGTGTTATATACAGAAGTTAGGTTACGCCCTAAAAATTTTCGTTCTAGCCGAAATGTTCTCGTGTTTTTCATTTCAAAAAGTTCGATTATAAAACTACGATTTTCACATATTTCGTAGTCCCTCTTTCGTGGGTTTTTCTTTTTTCCACCCCGAAACCAGAAAAAAAGAAGAAGACTCAGAATCAGAAAGAAAAAGAGTTTTCACCCTATTTTGATGATTACTACTCAATTTTTCTAATCAAAAACGAAAAAGTAATAGGTTTGTCGAAAATACATGTGAATATACATATTGCTAGAATCATGGTTCTTGATTCGTATTAAACCCTCGATTTGGACTTCACCTTGTGCTTCCACTTGGCTATCAATATTAGTTTGATTTGGGAGATTTGCTAGTTGTCCGGATCCCGGATTCACCACCGTATCTCTTTGGGTTTTCCTTCGACGCATTGTTTATATTGATTAATCGGCGATGAAAATTTTATGAATCGAACGAGGAACAATATGGAAAGATGGAAGAAGAATAGAAGTTTTTTTTTTTCAAACCCAACAATTTCGGCTAAGTCTCCCTCACGGTTTCGTTTTTATTTTATATTAATATTTTTCTTTAGATTAATAAATATATACATATTTAGGTATAGTTGGTTATTAAGTTGGTTATAATTTAAATAAGGGTAAAGGGTGAGTTAATCTTTTCCTAACTTTAGGACATCCCTTATAACTGTAGAGCAGTTGGCCTAGTCAAATAATGGTTCTCAAAAAAAATAAGGGTGCCCAAAAAAATCTCAATACAAAGGTCCTATTTCCGAGTGCTTCTCTTGGTTGGCAAAGCTTCCATATTTGAAAAGGGGACGCAAGTGCACGCCCTTTCTCTATGTTGGATCCATCCTTGCAGCTCAGACCAATAGCGGGAGTTACAGTTGAAGCGGCCAGTAGAAAAGGTGGCGAGATTAGTACCGAGTGCGATGTGAGATGTGGGTGAGGCCCACCAGGACTTGTAGGGGGTCCATCATTTATGTCTCGCTCGGTACAAAATCGATTTTTGTATGCAAAACCTTTCGATTTAACTGAACGAACTGGGGCGGAAGGGACCTGATTTAGCATTATATGCACAAGTGTGTAGTCAATTTCGGCCGAGATGGCCGAGACATCGCCGATAATATCGGTTTTGGTGTTATCCGAGATGCCGATTTGTCGATATTTCACCTATATTCGCCATTTCAATGCGTATTTCGGCCCTGGCCGATATTCACCGAAATCCGATATTGATACATTGGCATATCAAAAACCGGAAACCCTACTAGGAACCGTGACAGCGGTTTTAGGGTTGTAATGGTACTCGGCAAGTCTATCACTACTATTCATATCACGTACTGAGTTTACCAACGCATTCGGGTTTCTTAAATTTTTGCTTTCTTCATCGCGCGATCAAGAATGGTGAACCCACCTCAAGATAACCTTAACCTCAAACCACCATCTGCTGCGGCGGCGGAAATAACTGAACGCACCAAAGTCGACTTATCAACACTTCCTAAACCTACAATTGTTAATGGGAGGCGAGGAATCGTTATACCTGATGATATGTGTGTCGAAGCCTTGGAACAATGGAGGTTTAGCCTTATTGGTCATTTAAATTTTAAAGAGCTGAAAGGTGTGAAGTTTGATGATATTAAAGCCAGATTGCTTGAACAATGGAACCTAAGTGGAACATGCCAGTTTATACCAATAAGGAAAGGGTTCATTACAATCATGTTATCCAATGAAGAAGACAAAAAGAAGGTATGGAGGGAAGGACCTTGGTTCATCAACAAACAGGCCTTGCATGTGCAGGAATGGGCTCCTTGCTTTGATCCTGAGAATCAGAAAATACCTTCCACATAAATACAAGACCAGGTACGGTACTGGTGGTAACTTACTATTACGAGACTTCAATTTTTTTCACTATATTTATTTTATTTTTGTAATGATACAATCCACCAGCTTACACGCATACCATCATTGATTGATTATTAATTAATATTGTGCAATTGTGACCCTGGGTGTGTTCATAGATATAGTACTAGAAAAACAGATGCTGATATAATAATAATAATTAAAAAAAAAAGGACACAGATGATGGCTCAAACTTTTGGCCTGCTGTCTCTTGTATAGATTCATTAGATTGATCTGGCTGTATACAGAATATACAGTTCTTATACACAGTAAGCCCAACACAGCTAACTTGATTAATTTCAAAGGTCTTAACACCTAACTGCCCCTAGTAGCCTAAACAGTCGAAAGCATAGCTAAATAAATATATATATATATCAAAGGTAACCATGACTTGCTAATTCATAAGTGGAAATCCATAGAAGTTATTATACATATAAGACGGCTTTAATACATATAAGTGGTATTAGTTTTTCATTTGCAGACCACGAAACGCTTTGTACAAGATCCCGGCAAAATATGGCAAAAAAAAAAGATAGCATGCGACAATAACAACGTAGACTACCCAGATTATCCTGTGACATACATATCATAAACTTAAATATATTACTAATACCACTTGGTGCTTCCAAAACCTGCCACAAGCTAGCTTACTGCTGCAAGCTCCTCTCATACACTGCAGGAGTAAAACACCCAAAGAAAAGGGTGAGCAGATGCCCAGCAGGGGTTAAAACAGCAAATGCATGATGCGTAAGCAAGGAGCAGCAACAAGGATAGGGTAGAGAAAGTAATCCTTACGCAAAAAACAAAGAAATGAGCCGCAACTAAGCTTCCCTTTAACGGTTGCCTCACTGAAATGGGAGTACGTTGTTGCGCGGTAGGTAAGGTTGCTTGCCATGGAAGTTCTGTCTCTGTGTATCCGGCTGACGAGCTTGATTTGCAACTTGTGGCTTTGGTGGTGCTGGAACAGGACAATCCTTCATAAAGTGATCTCCTTCACACTGCAGGCAACCCGTGCCTTTTTCTTTGCTGGCGATCCATCCATTGCAAGGATGTTCAGTACGACGACGTTTTCGAGGAGACAATGATGTGTTTCTGTCCCTCTTCTTTGGTTCACTCTGCTCCCTTTCCTTTTGTGCTTTAATCATGCTGGCCTCAATTGCTACTGCAGCCCCCAAAACCTTAGCATAAGTCGTGTGTTGCAGACCAACAACCCTGTCACGAATACTTGCCCTCAACGCGTCTTCCAGTTTGCGAGCTCTCAATTCCTCTATTGCCGCAAGATGTGGTCCATAAAGTTCACTGAATTTCCTATCTAGCTGAGTAACCGTCATACTGCCTTGCCTCAATGTAGGAAATTCATCACCCATTGATGCCCTAGCGGTTGGCGAAAAGTACTTGCCGAGAAACAACTCTTCAAACTTCAGCCAACACATGTTGTTTACATCATGCATACGCTTGATAGACCTCCACCAATGCTCAGCTTCTCCCTCAAACATGTAAGTTGCAAATCGAACCTTCTTCTCCTCCGGAATTTTTAAAGCATCAAACTCCTTCTCCATGCCCATCAACCACTTCTCTGCTTCAATAGGATTATCTGTCCCACTGAACTTTCTGTCATTTCCCACAAATTTCTTGAAATCCTTCAAGTCTACTATAGTACTCGTATTGTTTCTAATGGCATCAGCTAGATTCATCACAGCACCTACCAGCTGTTCTAAAATGTTTGCGAGGCGTTCCATTCTCTTGATGCGATTTTTTTTTTTTTTTTTTTTTTTTTTTTGCGAACGGATCTTGAGGCTACGGATTTCACACACCACGACATCTTCAAAAGAAAACATGAGTCAGATTCACAATCTGTTAGTAATACACATTACTAACACACCTAATGATTTGTAAATCACTGTACCTAGTTTAGTTTTCCGCAATCCCAAAAACCAAACAATTTTTTTAAACAACAACTGAGAGTACAGTTAAAACTTTCAAATGAATGCTTTAATTATGTCGGTATTATGTATATCAACTATTTCAGAATTGCATAGCAAAGTAGCAGAAAAGAAAAAAATGCTTTAACTAGATCAATAATAGAAAAGCTCTTCTCAATCAAATTCAGAGTCAAATGTGACACATCAGAATATCACTATATTTTCAAAGCAACAGAGGTATAAGAAACTACGAAAAACTTTGGGAAATCGATCATTAAAGCAAACAACACCAAACAAAGTCCCGGTAAATCTATGACGCCCAGGGGAATTTTTCTTCTAACAGATTGGATTTTGACCCGTCCAGCAAGGTTATCCTCCCATTGCATAACTCAAGTTTAAAACTATACGTAAAATACAAAAGAAACATAAAAAAAAAAAATGAATCCGTTCATACCATTGACCTGAACAAAATCCATTGAAAACATTTTTCACTCCCACTAACAGCACCTCTGCCATCACCATTAATCATATATGAACAGTTTGCTGTAATACCAGTACGACCATAATTCAGTCGAAGTTGAGTATACACAGTAAGTACACAGAAATTTTAACCTAAATTTTTAAACTTCCTATCATGCACAATTGATCTAATATTACACCCACAAGAATATTAAACACTAAACAGATTGAAATGAAAACAAAGCAAGTATCAAAATTCGCCAACACCAGCTTATGACAGCCATCTCAGCCTTACCAGCAAGGCACTTCAAGAGCTAAAGGAACAATTTGAAAAGATAAAAAAGAAACTTGCCGTTCACTAGGGAAGGATTCAAAATACAAAAAAAAAGAGTATTAAGATGAAACAAATACGCTAATCCAATGAAAAGTAAGTCCCGCACAGTTAACTATATTAAGTTCAAGGATTTTAAACATAATACTAACTTAATCAATTAGCTGTGCTGGTAAGAACACAACACTAAATAAATTCGTTTTGACATAAACTAGTGAATTCAATGGTTTAAAGAAAACAATAAGCATGAATTAATTAAGTAATAATTAAGATCATGGCTGTGACATACTTGACATTTAGGTGAGCAGCAGTAATGATAAAAAAGAAGATATTCGTAATACTAAATTTCTTTTAGTTCTTAACATTGGAACCACAAAGACAATGCATCTCGACTTCTTAAAGAAATTGGGATGAATGCACAATCGATTTAAACGCAATAGTCATGGATTATTTAGTAAAATAAAATTAAAAAGTAGAAAATCAAATGCACAATTTCCAATGGAGAAAACCCCTACCTCTGCACTGGAGGATTACGGAGAGTGGGTTTTGTTCAAATTTTCCTTTCAAACCAAAATTCTCTTTGTCTGCTCGAGATGAGTTTGTATGGAAAGAGTGGAGATTCAAAGGGAAGAAGAAACAGTGAAAGGGAAAGAAGCAGTTAATTCTACAAATGATTCTCAAAAGGAAGTACACAACTTCAAAGCTTGGTCCTCTCAACCTCTTGCATTTAAAGCAGGAGAAACCAGTAATCAGACAGAAAAGGTTAATCCATTCAACTCATTTGAATCGGAAAAGAATAGAAGTAACCAGGAAAAATCGAATGACTTGGGAACCGACAGAGTAAACAAAGTTAATATTGGAGGAAATACAGTGAAACCCAATCAAATGGAGCAGAAGGCCCACCCAAAGCCCAACAAACTGACGCAACTAAAAAGAACTCAATCGAAGACTCCTAGCAGAGGAAAACAAAAAACAGACGGAGGCAAAGGAAGAGGAAAGAAAAATTTGGTCGATCCCCTACAAAAATTGGGAGAAATCAAATCATTGTTAGATATTCAAAATCAAACTGAGCAGGGGGATGAAGGGTTTCGATCGATCTCCCGTCCTTCTCAAAACAAAAATCTATATGCTTTTTCCCCAAATCAAACCCTAAATCCCAATCAAATGCCCAAAAAAAAACCCAGAAAAAAAGAAATCAAAGTTGGGGCACTGGAAGAGAGATGGGAATAAGAACCAAAGAGATGAAGAAAAGAAACTCAAAGAAGGAGATGATATGGAAACTGAAAAGCTGCAAAGAAAAAGAAAGGAAGGAACACAGAAGCTGAACCCAAAGAAAATCAAGAGCGATGAAGGATTGGAAACAAAAGTAGATGATGATAATTCAGTAGTAGTAAAAGAGATATCTGCGTCAACAAATACCACTACTCTCCCCCAATTGGAAGAGGTAAGTAACTATTCTGAAAATTCTAAATTTGTAGTGCCATGAACTATCTTACTAATCTTATCTTATACTAATATAAAGAAAAGAGGTAATTGTTTGGTGAAGCCTTATTTTGGTGAAGCCTTTTCACATGACAATAATACCCCCATTAACAAAGTTTTTAGTTAATATTTGTATATTTACAGGAATGCCATTGTTTTAAAAATAGATCAAAAAAATTAAAACTTAGATATCTTTAAAAGTACACATCGGATTTTTGCAAAATTAATATATTTGGAAAGCTCTTTAAATTATCTACGTAATGAGTACAAACAAGGATATTAAAAAAAAAAATTAGATTTTTTTTTTCCATTATTATCAAATTTGGTGTTGTTAAAAGAATCCAATTCAAGCATGTGCATCGCACATGTGGCCTTACTAGTATGAATAAGGAAAACCAGATTAGAAAGCATGATCATTTATTGAAAAACCAGGATAGAAATCATGAACACATAGTATTGTTAAAATTTAGTTATCCTATTATCTCGTACTTTTGGCAATTCATAAGCATGATAGCCTGGAACTGCCAGGGACTAGGTAAACTAGACTCTAGAAATAGTGTTTTAGACATACTGAATAAGGAAAACCCAGACATTCTTTTCATATCTGAAACTAAGCAACAAAATAAAGAAATGCACCTAATCATGAAACAGATAAATGTCTATAACTATCACTTGGTTCCCCCAAGGGGAACTGCTGGTGGATTGTGTCTAATTTGGAAGAATAATGTTCAAATTCAAATTCTTGACCATGCTCACAACCACGTTAATATAACTGTTACTAACCACAAAGATGATAGTACTTGGATGCTTACTTGCTTTTACGGTAGCCCATATAGACGACTGAAACTTAATTCTTGGAACATAATAAAAGAAATGGCAGATAATATGAATGTTCCATGGATCATAATAGGTGACTTAAATGTAGTGTTACATGAAGAAGAGAAGAGTAGTCGATTCCCTTTTAAAAAGAATGATGCGAGAATTTTTAATAACCTAATAAACAAATGTGGGTTGATGGATCGGGATTTAAAGGTTACACCTTTACTTGGAATAATAACAGATGTGACGAAGAAAACATAGAACAGAGACTTGACAGAGCTTTAGTAAATGCTAAGTGGACTATCAAATTCCCAAATTCTAGCATAAGACACCTGGAACCTCTAGGATCTGACCATGTCCCAATTAGACTTAACACCTACAATCACTGGAACGATGGGGCTACACCTTTTAAATACTTCGGAGAGTGGATAAAGCATGAGAAATGCAAACCACTAATTCTTGAATGTTGGAATTCCCACATTCAGGGTTCTCCAGCGTTTACAGTTAACAAAAAACTAAAAACATGTAAACAAAAATTGAGTCACTGGAATAGAACAAGTTTTGGTAACATACAGACCAATATAGATAACATAAAAAATGAGCTAGACAGAGTCAACAAAAGAACTAGTTGCCCAAATAAAAGTACTGAGTTATCTAAACTTAGAAAAGATCTAGCAAACTGGTACGTTATAAAGGAAAAATTCTGGAAGGATAAAAGTAGAGATCAGAATATTGCTCTAGGAGATAGAAATACGAAATATTTCCATAGAAAAGCCAAACAGAGAATTAGAAGAAATAGAATAGAAATAATAAAGAATTAAGACAACAACTGGTTAGATACCAGGAAAGAGATCTCAGACTGTATAACAAACCAATTTAAGAAAATAGCAACTACTGTGAACCCTGAAATAGACCAAAACATGATAAACCTTATACATACTTGTATAACTCAGTCTGACAATGACATGTTGTGTAGTACTCCAACTGAGAATGAGATAAAGAACATTCTATTTTCTATGGAGCCTGATAAAAGCCCAGGCCCTGACGGGTTCCCGCCTAATTTTTTTCAGCAAAACTGGAACATTATTGGTCCGGACCTTACTAACATGATTCAGACATTCTTTATATCTGGTAATATTTCTAAGGAAATGAATGCTTCTTTCATTTCTCTGATACCAAAAACTCTAAATCCTACGACTCCGGCAGAGTTCAGACCAATTGCTTTGGCCAACACAACTTATAAACTGATGTCTAAACTGATGACTGTAAGAATGAAAGGACTACTGAGTAAAATGATATCTCCTTATCAATCTGCCTTCGTTCCTGGAAGGCAGATCTCTGAAAACATCACAATTGCGCATGAAATTATCCATAAAATGAAAAATTCTAAGTCAAAAAAGGGTTTTATGGGTCTAAAAATCAATATGTCAAAAGCATTCGATAGAGTCGAATGGAGTTTTTTAATGCAAATAATGAAGAGATTTGGCTTCAATGAAAAATGGTGCAACTTAGTCCACCAATGTATCTCTACAAATACCCTTTCGGTTTTACTTAATGGGTCTCCTACTGATTTCTTTAAACCTTCGAGGGGTTTGAGATAGGGAGACCCAATCTCCCCATATTTGTTTTTGTTCTGTTTGGAAGCTTTGTCCAGAACATTAACACAAGCCGAAAACTTAGGGTTGATTAAAGGAATTAAAATTGTTCATCAAGCTCCTTCTATAAACCATTTATTATTCGCGGACGACTGTCTGCTATTTTGTAAGGTTAGTGAAAAAACATGTCATAATCTTGTTAAACTTTTCAGAGATTTTGGATTAGCTTCGGGTCAGTTAATCAACCTTGAAAAATCAGGAGTGTTCTTTAGTCCGAAAACTGATAGTAATATTAGACATAAAGTAAAAGAAGTATTAGGAGTCAAGGCGATCCCCCTGAATGATAAATATCTTGGTTCGCCTTTATTCACTAACAGATCAAAATTTTCTTGCTTTGAACCGTTGGTGGACAGAATGAAAACTAGAATGATCGGCTGTAGATGGGTAGACCTAAATACAGCTGGAAAGACTGTAATGATTAAAAATATCACTTCTTCTCGCTATGTTTACCAGATGAACTGTTTTAAAATCCCAGTTAAAATTTGTAAGGAATTAACAAAACTCCAAAGAGACTATTGGTGGGGAAAAAATGTAAAAGGATTAAATGAAAATGGTAAGAAAGGTGTTTGTCTTAAAAAATGGAAGACTATTTGTAAGTCTTTAGAAGAAGGAGGTTTAGCAATTATAGATATTCAGAATTTCAACTTAGCTATGATAGCTAAAATGGGATGGAGGTTAAAAGAGAATCCTGATTCTCTATGTGCTTCCATTCTCAAAGCTAAGTACTATCCAGATAATGATATCTTGCATATTAATAATTCTCCAAATACAAATGATAGTTGGATATGGAAGGGGATGCTAACAGGCGTACAACAATTAAAAAAAATTTGTTTTGGGGAAGTAGGAAATGGAGGTAGTATAGAAATATGGAATGAGATATGGATACCCGATACCGTGCATCCAATAGGCAGATCTCAAACACATAATGCTGAGTTACAAAAGGTAAGTGATTTGATTTCAACTAATAACACTTGGGACTTAGGAAAACTGGATAGATGCTTTGATAAACACACAATTGAACAAATTAAGAAAATTCAGTTAAATGGTGCAAACCAAGAGGACACACCCTACTGGATTCTAAACGATACAGGTATATTCTATGTGAAATCCCTCTATAATAAGATCAACACTAGTGGCTATGAAGATAAAAAATGGAACCTAATCTGGGATATGAAAATTTCTCCTTCATGAAAATATTTATTTGGAAGGCGACCCATTCCATACTTGCCAAATAGTATGAGAATGGCGCCATTTTGCCGAACATAAATACTAGATGTAAAGCTGTGTAGTGAAGAACCGTAAACCTTAAACCATTTATTTCTAGAATGTAATTTGCTAAACAAGTGTGGATGCATTTTAACTTTGATATGCAATTCATAAAAAATGGAACTAATAACTTTCATGAATGGTTATATAACTGTTTTCAAAACACCAATATAGGTGGATTTGGCATAGATTGGCATGTCTTGTGTAGTGTAATCATTTGGCAAATATGGAAAGCCAGATGCAATATAACCTTTAAGAAAGAAACTCAAAATAGTGAAAAAACAGCAAACAACATCATTAAATTCATAAATAGCTATGGAACAGTTCATAGGTCTGATTATGATATTAAACCCTCTGAATGATACTTCTCTCAAAGTTACTATTGATCAATCCCAGAGACAAACAGGATTAATGGATATGAAAATAAACATAGTCCTAACAAGATTGAATTCTGGAGCAAAGTCTGGTATTGGACTAACTCTTTGTGACACTACAGGACACATCAGGGAAGCTAGAGGTATTCACGCAGAGTGCACAACCACGGAACAATTAGAGAGAGCTGGAGCAGAAGCGGCTTTCCGGTGGGCAACAGAATGGAGTGGACACTCTATTACTTTTAGGAGCGACTCAGAACCTACTCTCTTGTTGATAATAGGAAAGTACGCTGCTGCAAAGGAGAAAAGATACAAGAACAGCTCTGCCGAAGGAAACATAAATTCGCAACATATAAACTTTAAAGCTTTAGCTTTTACTCTTGTTTTAAGAACCAATGTAATTTGGGCAGCCAAAATCTCCACTTTTTGTAAAAAATATGACATAATGCATAACTGGAAAGGAGAGTCCTTACAACAAATTCTAGATTATCTACACATTCAAACTTGGAATGAAAATGTAACGACTTATCGAAACTCTATCTATACAGAGTATGGTAATTTAATTTCAATATATTGAGGGAAACCTTTTTTTCGATAAAAAAAAAGGGAAGAAGAAAAGAAGAAGTCGTCTTCGATTAAAACAGTAATACCCCCCTCCCTAGATTCTCACTCTCACATTGCATACATACATACATAACTCATGTAGCCATCTACTAATCATGCCCATCAATACTACTAAGGGGCAACTGTTTAGCTAAAAACACACCTAGTGGGTGACAACATGTGAAACTTTGCAAGGCTGCTTATGTAGAAACAATTCGAGTTCTTCGTAATTTTTGAACCCACGATTGGGGATACTCGGAAAAGAAAAAGGAAAAACATTATGGAGTAACTAGAACACCCCTTATTAATATTGGTTGTCGGCATTGTGTTCATAACCAAGCAATACCGACTGTCGGCACTGATTTCATATATCTGGTAGTTTGGCCATTACTTTTCATCATCTTAGTCCATCTCTCTTCTTCGTCATCGAGCAAGCTTGTTGCAACTACTGCATAACCGGAAATTGAAGCAGAAATTGTAAGAACATGGAAGAGAATTAAAAAGAACCTTGAGAAAGATGTGATTAAATGGAGAGAAGGTGTGAGGAAAATAAGATTTGATGCTACTCCTAAGAGAATGTATTCTGAATTTGATGCATCTGAAGGTAACCAATTATCAATTGTAAGACCCATTTTTTGTTTGATTTGATTTTCTAGTATCCTTTGTGAACTAGAAATTACAAATTGCCCATTTCACAAAAGCTTGTGAAACAACAACTTTTTGGGGTTGGTTGTCTGCTCTTTCACATCGAGGCATCATCACTTGTTTCGCTCTTTCGACGTCTTTATTCCTGTGAACACATAAATCACAAAGGCATCCATATGTTCACAAACAATGTTCGCATTCATTCATACAGTCGTAAAGGAGAATGAATCTTAAGTAAGCTATGTTGAAACGATGACTCATCGACTCAGAGCCTTCAGGATCGTCCTTGTCTAGTCGTAGAGAAGTATTCTAGTGATGCGTACGATCAAGATGGGTAAAGTATCAATCGTGAAATAATAAGAACAGAAAGTAAAGTGCTTAATATAAATGAGACAATGATTTACGTGGTTCAGCACTAAGGCCTACGTCCACGGCAGTAGTTGCTTCACTATGTATTTGAGGGGATACAATGATAGTCCGATGACTTTGGAGTGAATAACGAAGATAAAAGGGGAGAGGAAAATTACACACCTACTTACTCTTACAATTTCTATCTCTTCTATTCACTCTCTAACCCTGAATTGGTCCCCCCCTTTTCTCTCAGTGGATAGGGGTATTTATAGGGATAATACATGGGGTCCACTATTAAAGACAGTTACAACCTTATCTTCTTGATCCTGGCGCTGATCCCGCTGATATCTTCGTCTTCGACCGAAGGCTCCAACGGTCATGTAGGGTTTATGAAGGATTACCTCCTTCTATTCCACAGATTTGTTGACACGTACCATATGCTTAGGGTATTTAATGCGGGTGGTTGGGGCGGTCTGCACGCGTCAAACAGATGTCTGGTGCCCCTGTCATATCTTCGTCAGCGCGGATATCCCCCACCGTTGATCTTGGATCTACCTCGAGATGGACTAAAGCGGGTCCTTGGGTGCTCTCCAGTACTTCGGGATGACTCGTTCTTTCAGTGCTCCTCGGTACTTAGTCGTTGGATCAGCATGTTGATGGACAAATGTAGATGACATATGCCCCTTGGGTGTTGGGACGCGGCATCGTATCTTGATGTCCCAGGGCTGCGTGTCTTCCACGTGTGCATCTTTCAATACGTGGCAGAAGATGGGTTATGTGTATACAATTCCCAGTGGCGTCTATACCATAGTTGAGTTGGAAGAAGAGAAGAGAAGAAGAAGAAGAAGAAGAAGAAGAAGAAGAAGAAGAAGAAGAGAAGTGGAATCGGCAGTTGGGAAGAAAAGATAATTCGGTTTTTAGTTGTTTTTTTCCCACTAACAAAGATACCCCTTAGCCTATATTATGTCCATATAACCGTTGGTATCCCCCAATTGTGGGTTCTTATTTTAACATGAGTCACAAGTTTTATATTCATTTCATGCAACTGCATTTTTAAAGTAAGGGCGGGACCTTTTAACAGTTGTACCTTGCAAGGACAGACCTTCATGAAATCCAAATTCATTTCTAACAACAAGGAAATTGGTAACTTTGGTAGAGATCAGGATTCTGCTTGAATTCTCTGTGAAGCTATTAGATAGGGATTACGTGATTGACTGAGTAGGATGCAGGTGCGAGAAGTAACTCTCCCATGCTTGTTTTATTCCTCAAGTTAAGATTCGATTAGTAGACGATGGACTGGGTTTTATATTAAGTATTAAGGTATGTTTGGTTTAATCATCTAATTGACCATTTTGGGTTTGTAATTGCAAGGGTTGCGTCTATATATAACTGTAGTTGTTCCCTTGCACACAATTAAGTTAGTTATAGACTTATTGTTGGAAATAATAAACCAAAACTATATTTGGAAGTCGAGTTATCTTGAGAAACAAGTTGTTTGGTTCTAGAAGAGTTCTTTATTTAGAGTTTAGTTTATGTTAGGAAAGTGTTTTTCAGTAGTCGTCAAGTTTGTTAAACTATAAATAGGCTGTTGAGCCATGAGAATTTACACACCAAACTGATTATCAATGTAGTCGTTTTATGCTTCCGCATTTATTTTCTCCTCTCTTGCTCGATCCTACACTTATTATTCAAACTTGACACAGCTCGGCTTATATACAAAGTTGAGCATCTAGCTAGTCCCAACACTTCATGAATACGACTTGACCGAAATAGTGGTAGTCCATGACTCTATTTTTTCGAACATCAAATATGTCACATGGGGAGATTCTCATTCGGATATTGGTCGTCCGGTACAAGGTGCGGTGCAGTAACACACCCGTGAAAAAAAGGTAACAAGTAGTGGGAACAATTAAGAGAATTTAGAGGAGCAAGGAAGTAGTGGTTATGCACAATTAATGGTCTTCCTTGAACAACGGACACCACTTGACCACTACCTCCATGGTGTCCACTTTTTCACAGCTTATGTGTGTCTACTACAACTTTAATAGATGACTTCATCTATTCAGAATCGATCGGATACATTTACAAGTCTAGCTTTCAGCACAGTAGTTCAACAAGTGGAAATATCTAAGGAGCCCAAGTTTGAACCCTCTCTTTTTCATAAACCCATCAATAAAATGATGTATATATATCTAGCCCAAAATATTAAATCTACGGTTAAGATTCATAGTTTTAAATCAGATTTATATTTTCAACATTTCAACGAGACCAAATTAGCCTTTATCCATTATTTAATACTAACAAATTTATTAATTATCAATTAATTGATTCCACTATTTATGGTTTATGACTTAGTTGTTATATATCCTAATTTCAGTTGTTAAGCGCAACATTATTTATCAAAACAAAAAACAAAAAATTCTCTTCCATTCCCGTTATTGAGTCCACTGTTTACGCCTCTCTTTGTCTTCTTTTTATCTAACCATGGTAAACTCCATTATTAGATTTTTGTTCTTGATAAATCGCTGCAACTATTAACGTTTACAAGTAGTGGACACGTGCGATGCACGTCGGCGACATTACTTTTTCTTAATTTTTCCTTCCGTTTATTAAAATCGATACTTTCATTTTATTTTCCAATTTGGCTTATTATTGGGTAAAAATGAAAAAGTAAAAATATCACTTTTAATTAAATGGAGGTAATCTTTCGTATTCAAAATTATAGGCTTTTCTAAGTAGTTTTATAGTGTATCAAGTGAAGTATTTGCGCATCATATAGGCAACATATAAAAGTTAGATATGCTCTTTCTATTTACTTTATAACTAGTTTGGATTGTAAACAAATTAAAAAGTAAAAATTTGATATTGTTGTTTATACTCGTTGCGTAGGTAATTCAAAGAGCTTTCCAAATATATAAAATTCACAAAAATCCGACATACCATTTGGAAGATACGAAGTTTTTAAATATTTGTCTTCTTTTTTATAAAATGGCATTTCTGTAAATAAAGGGTTTCATATATTAGTATTATTTTTAGGTCCCTAATTCGTTAATCATTTCTGTCCTTAGTTAGACATATATTAAACGAAAGGTCCCTATTCCGTTAAGCATTTTGGTCCTATTCCGTTTGGTGAACCAAAATCCGTTTGGTGAACCAAAAAATGGTTAAGGATTGTCATTTTGGCTTGCTTGCATTAAAGAGAGGGGAGATATCAATTAATTTTTATTTATTAACTAGTAGCATCTTACCTATCTCCATGACAAATTCTAGGAAATCCACTGGTAAAATATTTATATTTTTTTAGATCCATTAATAGTTTGATGTAATTATTGATTTTGCATAAATTTTTCATATGATTTCTCTGGTTTTTGGCATGATGTTTCAGGGTTTGTCATTATTGGTTGTGAAAAGTCCATTTTTCACAAATTTCTACTAATAAAATTTGAAATTTTCACTTTACTAAAAGTGAAAAATCCAACTTTCACTTTTATTAAAAGGAAAAAAAATCCAATTTTCACTTTTATTCTCATGTGATAAGTGATGTTTTCATTTATTTTTTGAGTGAAAAAAATCAATTTCGTCTATAGTTATTAATAGTGAAATCACTTTCATCAAGTTTGCACAGTGAAATTAGAATTTTCCCAATTTTTTTTTTAATCTTTTTGTAATAAAAAACTTCAGAAGTGAAAAGTATAAATTTTTCAAAAATTCTTTTGTTTTTAATTAAACTTATTAGGGTTGACTTTTACCTAGAGAGTAATTTTTGAGGAGTGATAAAAAATGAAGATGTTATAAAATAATTATATGGAGATGAACCACCGCTCCACTAATTCATCGTAATTAGGCTCTTAAAACCACTTTATGGGTGTTAATTTTGTAACTCTTGTAACCCCCTTATTCTAGGTGTAATTGGTGATTTAATGAGTGAAGTAAAACAGATTCTAGGAGTAAACTCTATACCCCTAAATGACAGATACTTAGGATCGCCTTTATTTACTAACAAATCAAAAATACAAAGTTTTGAACCCTTAGTACAAAAAATGAGTAGTAGACTGAAAAATTGGAAAGGAAACAATGTAAACAATGCAGGCAGAACTGTAACGATAAAAAATGTGACCTCTTCTCTAGCAGTTTATCAAATGAATTGCTTTAAAATCCCCAAAAAAGTATGTAAAACCTTAACTAGTTTACAAAGAAACTATTGGTGGGGAAAAGACGAAAATGCAAAAAATGCAAAAGGAAAAAAAGGTGTCTATTTAAAAGCTTAGGACTCTGTGACGGACCGGAAAATTACGCCTTTGGCGCGTTGCCCCGCAGGCCGTAACTCCCCCGATGCGCCATGATGAGGCTACGATTAGGGCCTTAGGGCTAGGCAAATGCACGTCCATTTTCCCTTGCAAGCATGCTCGTGGAGCATGACGCAGCTAACTTAGCTTCCAAACTGCTCCAACTTACCTTTGTTCTGCGAAGGGTTTATTAAGTAAGAAAAAGTTTCTTAAAACGGAAAAAACGACCTTTTGAGGCTCTAAATGATGGAATTTGGCTAAATTGTGGTGACCATGTATAGATCAACATGTCTTGATCTTTGGGCCGTTTCCCATCAAAATGGACTCCCCTCGAGCTAAATTACGACATTCGGGTTTTTCGCCTCCAGATAGGCTATAGCTTGCTCTTTGTAGCTTGATAGGAAGTATGAGCATCCACTTACTGGCATGCAACTAAGCCTCATCAAGTCTGGCCACAATCATCTCTTGCGTCGAGCTACCGAGCTTAGATGATATGAGGGGCCAACGTGTCGCACCGGCAATCTCGCAACTCATTGCGGCTGCCTACGTACCCTTCCCTACTCTAAAGGGATCAAGCACAGACCGTAGTTCATCCATGAAGGGGCGAGCAACTTAAACCAACTCGTTTGCTAGGCCGTGGCCAAGCAAAAATGGTAATGGCCTAGTCCGTATAGGTCGTTCCGTCAAATACATCCAAGTGATGCATCATCGAGTCCATGGAATGGCATAGTGATGCCTCAGCATCAAATGCTCCATTCGTAAGGTTGCGCGACTAAGAATGAGGCATGGGCATCATTCATACAGTTCCGGCCAAGCTATGAAGCTTACTTGGTACATAGTCTGCATATGCACCTTCAACCAACTACCCCTCCCTATATACGTCTTAATGGAATTTCTACAAGTATGGAAAGGGGACCAAAAATATTTCATCAACTCCCCGTTTACTATTTATGGTCGTTGCCATGTATTTTCCTGAATAACCGGCCAAGATGGCTGTACATTCAGTCGTGGCTCACATGCCAGTTCCAGTGTCCGGCCATGTTGGCCGTCCACTGCAAACCCGATGTCCGGCCATGTTGGCCGTCCACTGCCAACCCGATGTCCGGCTATGTTGTCCGTCCACTGCCAACCCGATGTCCATCCATGTTGGCCGTCCACTGCCAACCCGATGTCCGGCCATGTTAGCCGTGCACTTCCAACCCGATGTCCGGCCATGTTGGCCTTTCAAGGTCATCTACCCAATTGACCTAGTGCATCATTTGATGCAAGATTGGCTCTTGGCCAATGTTACTTCCAACCAATGCCATATTGGCCTTAGCCAATATGCATATGCGATGTGCCTTACTTGGCACCATATATGGCCCAGGGCCAAATGCATCTCACAATGCAAAAGAAGCTTTGGATGAAGCTTCATCACAAGCAAATGGCGCATCTTTTAGCATGCGCCATGCTAAAAACACGGGGTGTTACATTATCACACCCTTCAAAGAATTTCGTCCCCGAAATTCAAAACCAAAACTATTGTGGACAATCTCTTCGAGTTGGATTTCTCGAGCAAAAGTCCCATACCAGATGCTCAGAAATCACGGGTTTCTTCAAGTTGTCATGAACAACAATTTAGACCTTCTGACACATGTCCCATACCACCTGCCCATGAATCCAAAAAGTGCCCACAATAAAACCAAGAATCGCAATTGGCTAGTGCCAAGAGGATATCTCGACAAGGTATCCTAGATAACATCCCATACTACCACCCAGGAATCCCTAAGGTTCACAAGTTGAAAGATGTCATCGAAATGACATGGCAAAACTCAACGCAACACTGTGAGGACCAATCTCTAATGCCAGTGAAGTTAGATGCAAGTCACCGTCCCTGATGGATTTACCGGGTTGCCACTCGTAAGTGAGATGCTAGTCGGGCCTGACAACGCACACACTTGGCCAGTGCCAACGTGTGGGGATGATCAGTCACATTGTCTACCCAAGCGAGGTGCCACAGAGGCCTGGAAAACTCACAGTACTTATACAAGCTCAACTCGATTCGCATAGTAACTGGCCAAGCAGTTACAAACTCTTTCCGCGCAAAAGTTGGCCTACTCTCCAACTTTAAGTTTCCATTAAGAAAAATACTCGCCAATGAGTCCACTCCGCACAAGTCCCTAGAGTTTTCTCGGAACTTGCTCTGATACCAAACTGTGACGGACCGGAAAATTACGCCTTTGGCGCGTTGCCTCGCAGGCCGTAACTCCCCCGATGCGCCATGATGAAGCTACGATCCGAGCCTTAGGGCTAGTCAAATGCACGTCCATTTGCCCTTGCAAGCATGCTCGTGGAGCATGACGCAGCTAACTTAGCTTCCACACCGCTCCAACTTACCCTTGTTCTACGAAGGGTTTATTAAGTAAGAAAAAGTTTCTTAAAACGGAAAAAACGACCTTTTGAGGCTCTAAACGATGGAATTTGGCTAAATTGTGGTGACCATGTATAGATCAACGTGTCTTGATCTTTGGGCCGTTTCCCATCAAAATGGACTCCCCTCGAGCTAAATTACGACATTCGGGTTTTTGCCTCCGGATAGGCTATAGCTTGCTCTTTGTAGCTTAATAGGAAGTATGAGCATCCACTTACGGCATGCAGCTAAGCCTCATCAAGTCTGGCCACAATCATCTCTTGCGTCGAGCTACCGAGCTTAGATGATATGAGGGGCCAACGTCTTTGGACCGGCAATCCGCAAATCATTGCGGGGCTGCCTACGTACCCTTCCCTACTCTAAAGGGATCAAGCACAGACCTTAGTTCATCCACGAAGGGGCGAGCAACTTAAACCAACTCGTTTGCTAGGCTGTGGCCAAGCAAAAATGGTAATGGCCTAGTATGTATAGGTCGTTCCGTCAAATACATCCAAGTGATACATCATCGAGTCCGTGGAATGGCATAGTGATGCCTCAGCATCATATGCTCCATTCGTAAGGTTGCGCGACTAAGAATGAGGCATGAGCATCATTCATACAGTTCCGGCCAAACTATGAAGCTTACTTGGTACATAGTCCGCATATGCACCTTCAACCAACTACCCCTCCCTATATATGTCTTAATGGAATTTCTACAAGTATGGAAAGGGGACCAAAAATATTTCATCAACTCCCCGTTTACTATTCATGGCCGTTGCCATCTATTTTCCTGAATAACCGGCCAAGATGGTTGTACATTCAGTCCTGCCTCACATGCCAGTTCCATTGTCCGTCCATGTTGGCCTTCCACTTCCAACCCACTGTCCGGCCATGTTGGCCGTCCACCGCCAACCCGATGTCCGGCCATGTTGGCCGTCCACTTCCAACCCGATGTCCGACCATGTTGGCCGTCCACTTTCAACCCAATGTCCGGCCATGTTGGCTATCCACTGCCAACACGATGTCCGGCCATGTTGGCCGTACACTTCCAACCCGATGTCCGGCCATGTTGGCCGTCCACTGCCAACCCGATGTCCGGCCATGTTGGCCGTCCACTGCCAACCCGATGTCCGGCCATGTTGGTCGTCCACTTCCAACCCGATGTCCGGCCATGTTGGCCGTGCACTTTCAAGGTCATCTACCCAATTGACCTAGTGCATCATTTGATGCAAGATTGGCTCTTGGCCAATGTTACTTCCAACCAATGCCATATTGGCCTTAGCCAATATGCATATGCGATGTGCCTTACTTGGCACCAGATATGTCACAGGGCCAAATGCATATCACCATGCAAAGGAAGCTTTGGATGAAGCTTCATCACAAGCAAATGGCGCATCTTTTAGCATGCGCCATGCGAAAAACACGGGGTGTTACAGACTCTATGTTAAACCTCTAGAACATGGTGGTCTAGGTTTACAGAATGTTGAAA
Organism: Papaver armeniacum; assembly: GCA_023531295.1. Lineage (NCBI taxonomy): Eukaryota > Viridiplantae > Streptophyta > Magnoliopsida > Ranunculales > Papaveraceae > Papaver > Papaver armeniacum. Next base: position 117,942 of record JAJJWW010006732.1, read on the forward strand.
ACTTTAACTTAGCAATGATAGCTAAGATGGGATGGAGGCTGAAAGAAAATCCAAACTCTTTAAGTGCTCGTATCCTTAAACCTAAATACTTTCCAAACAACGATATATTACATACGAAAACAAAACCAAGTACAAGAGATAGCTGGGTCTGGAAGGGAATACATAATGGTATACAACAAATAAAAAATAATTGCAATTGGACAATTGGAAATGGTAATCTTGTAAATATCTGGGAGGATCAATGGATCCCAGATACTGTAGCTCCTATCACCAAACCGGAAATAGGCACTGGAAACTTAAGTAAGGTAAGACACTTATTCACTGAAAACAAAAAATGGGATATATGTAAACTGCATGCCTGCTTTGATCAACTGACTGTAGAAAAGATACTGCAAGTAAATATTCATATACATGACGAAGAAGATAGTGCAAACTGGAACTTAAACACAAAAGGCAATTCACTGTGCGCTCCCTTTATAATTCAATAAATAATTCAAATGACACTACAATTGAATGGGGAAAGATATGGAGTCTCAACACAACACCATCTGTTAAGCTCTTTTTATGGAAAGCGGCACATTATATCCTTCCAACAGGGTTGAGGATGGCTGCAATTCTCCCTGAAATTGATACAAAATGTTTCTTATGCAACACATGTGAAGAATCTTTAACCCATCTTTTTCTTGAATGTAACTTTACAACCTGTATGGATGCATCTGAATTATGATATGAATCATGTTAGTGAAAACTGTCATACTTTCCATGAATGGTTAAATTCTTGGTTCAAAGATGAAAACAAAGGGACACTACACCAAATTCTGGGATTAGAAACAGAACTAGGCCGTTACAAAAACGGGTTGTAACGGCCCTCGCCTGTTGCAAAAGTGGGTGTTACATTTTTTTCGTAACGGCTTTGTGGCCGTTACGAAATTTTTTTGTACGACCCTCGTAATGTGCTTGAGCCGTTCTTAATTTTGCCACGTGGTAACAGCTCAGGCCGTTACTTATTTTTTTTGCAACAGTATGTTGTAACAAATTTCAGAGTCATATTTAACTTTTTTTTAATAACAAAAAAATTATCGCTTGGTCAGCCTTGACCTGGTCAAAATTGGTCAATATTGACTAATTTTGACCTGGTCAAGGCTGACCGGCAGTTCATTTTCTGCCGGAAATAAGCCTGGCATTCCAAATAACCAGCATACACCATTTATACCATCCATCATCCACATTCAACAATCAATTCAAATCACATTCAATAACCAATCCACACATTCTTTTCAGTACCAATTTTTTTTTGTTAAGTATCAAATTCTAAGGGAAATACATAGAAACTTACTAAGTTCCTGAATTCAGTTCATAGAAACTTTCTAAGCCCCTAAGTTCAGTTCACAAATTCTTCTAACTTAAATCATAGAGATACTACGGAGAAACTTACAACACTTGCACCGCTAAGGGACCTAATGAGCCAAGCACTTCCCAAATACTAGTCGCCAAGCACAAATCAGCCCTAAGCTATCCTTGCGGCATTCTTTCATCAAGTTCTCCATAATCCCTGCCTTGAGGTTGATAATTAACAATCCATACTACACAAAACAAACCAAAAACATCTATAAGAATACCAAAGATACCTTTTATAGGGTGGAAGTTACAAGTAGATGAGGTTGGTAATCTATCAAGAGCTTCTTCAGAAGCATCACCAGCAGCCCTGCAGTCGAGCACAGTCCAATCAGCACATGTGCAGGTAATTTATTTAACTTTTGTTATTTGGACACGCATAACAGGTAAAGAAAAGGAGAGAAAATGACACTACAAAATGAAACTGAAATAAAAAATATAACAAAAAATTGATTCCCTACAGAACAATTTATAGATATGAAGCTCATTCAGACAAAAAAAGTAGATATGAAGCTCATTCAGACAATTACAAGTTCAATAAGGAGACCTAAGCATTACCGTCAACCAAAATCCTGACTGAAACTTTCTTCTAATACGAAGAGGAGCTACTTACCATGAAAGTTGTATTTCGGAATTCAGCCGAAAAAACTACAGTTCCTTCTTCTATCTACATCACCCACCACCACCAACTACGACTGATAATTACAAATTCACAGATTTGTGTATGTGCATCTAGAGGATGAAAGCCTAAGACCCGTCAAAAGATCCCTGTCCTTGAGTTATAGCATAACACAACTTCTCCTTCATTATACCTACAAAAACATTAAATATGCGAACTTATCACCAAAAAAAAATTAATACCAGAACTTAATAAAGTGATTTTCATTGTTCGATGGAAAGAAAAAGAAAAATTGGGTCTTCGAAGGTCTCACCTTGGAAGCATCTCCGTATGGGAGTCGAGGTTCTCCAGTTACAAACTGAATGAAAGCTTGTTGTTAAACGCGTTGCAAGTACTTCATAAGTTCTACTCACTGCAGTAGAACAGAAACCATATATAACTATTAGAAACATGCTCAGGTAATGCAGCTGTATGTAGGAGTGTGAAATAGACGAGAGAAAAATCATAGATGATTACTGACATAAATGATCAGATTTCATGTGATCCAAAAGCTCATCCCAAACATGATCACCATAAAGTAAGAAAGTGCCACTTGGATTCGTATTGACACAACACATTTCACACCAACAGGTTTTGGATACATACAGTTCAAGCATCCTATTGCGCATATAGTAAACGATCGATCTCCTCCCCAGTAAATACTTTACAAATGTGTTAACGGAGATACCTAAACAGCAAAAGAGTTCATCAAGAATTATGAGAATATGGAAGTTTGCCCAAAGAAAGGAATAGGATAAACTCATTTTCCCTTCAGTTGCATAGTCATCCTCCAGTTGCATGTCACCACTTTCATCCGCAGCATTGATTCTTTCATCCTCCACATCAGTCACAATCTCATTTTCCCTTCTTCCATTGACAAATGCGAGTCTTGATTTGTTGTTGACACCCTCTGTTTCTCGAGTGCAACCTGCGCCGATTCTTTCATCCATTGCATCACCACAATTTCTTTTCCCCTTTGGCCACTCACTAATGAGCATGGTGCTTTTTTTTGACCTTTGCCTCTTGAGAGTAACATGTTCGAGTCTTTTATCAAGCTGCGTCAAGATCTTGATGAACGATGCGAGCATGGTACCGTTGTTGACGCCCTCTCGCCTCTTACGAGTTACAGCGTCTAGTCTATCATCCATCGCATCAGTCATAATTTCTTTTCCCATTGCGCCATTGATGAATGCAGGGCTTGGTTTAATTGTTGACGACCTATTTTTCTTGGGAGCAACGGCGTTGAGTCTTTCATTCATAGCATCAATTGAAATTTCTTTTGCTCTTTGGCGATTGACAAATGTAGAGCGTGGTTTCGGCTTCATATCCGATGCAGCTGCAGCTGTAAAAGGAGAGATAAAAAAACATCCGAAATATGCGTATATATCAATCAAAATCCAAAGAAGTGTGCAACACATTTGGAACTTGTAATGCAACCTATTCACTCATCTAAAAGAGTGATTAACATCAACATGGTAATATGTATAAATTTGATTGGCCTAATGTATTCAATTACAAACTCAAAATAATTTAACGGAAAAACTCGGATCTTCATAGGCCGAAATAGCATCAACTACTAATTTGAACAAAATCATCAATTCATCTAATCCACCAGAATAATATAGTACCATGACAAGTCTTGAATATGGAGAGTTTCAGAATCGCTGGTAAATCTCTAAAAGTAAACCTTGTAAAGTGATTTATATGGGCAAACAAGCAGCAGCTGACTAGATAGCTAAATGAGGACAAATGTCTAGGTTCTCTTTTTTATGGGGACCGCATGCAAATGAGGAAACCTTGGATATGGCGCAAATAAGGGCATATCCATACCTAATACCCTCCTTAACACATATATGACAGTGTGAGGAACAATTTCATAAGTTTTACCCTGAAATGAAAAACTATCTAACAAAATGTTGAAAGCAATCTTAAAACTTAAATGCTGGTAATACTACACCTATCAGAATCAGATTTACAAACCCTCTAATCATATTCAAACACAAAATTAAATGATAATCAAAAAAAAAAAAAAAATTAAAACCCGGAACAAACTTTGGTGCCCCAGGTTTGGACTTACTCGATTTCAATTTTGAGTAGATATTGAGGTACCAATTTCGAGTAGTTGAATGGCTTTAGGGAATGTAAGTTAATGGCTGATCTCTTAAAGTCTGGACGGAACAGTAGATTCGTATTGATGGGTGGAATTGATTTTTCACATATCAATTTGTGAGTACTTGTCCTTGGCTTTAGATTGAGATGCCAACTTTAAATTCTTCCACTAACACATGAGATTCTTTAAATACCTTGAGTTTTGTTGTATCTAGGGCTTGTGAAATCCAAAAATGAACCCTAAACATCCATTCATACTTCAATCAAGAACAAACCCCTCACAGATTATTCAATTTATACATCAATTACACACAACTCGAGTTAATTTGAGAAACCCTAAATCAACTTACCATTTTTCTTGAGTTGAATCAACACTTGATTTAACAAACACCACCATGAATCATCGAGGTTCTCAACAGATCCATCATCCTTTCATGATTTCTTCACCTCAAGAACAAACCCTAACCCTAACTCTCTCCCTGATTCATCACCTCACAAAGAGAACCTAAAACTCCTACTGGTTCTCCTTCGTACATCAACAGTTTACACCATCACCCTCATCATCTATCTGATTCATTAATCAACAATCAATGATTTCGTGATGAATCTAAGGTTTCATCGCCGAGAGAGGAGAGGAAAGAAAGAGCAGGAGCGAAGAGAGAAAAAAAACTCGAAATGAATCCCGATCGTCGAACAGTGAGATATCCTCAAAAGCCCGCATGTGAATCGCACACGCATGGGAGGAAATATCCTATGGTATAACTCATGGTGGGTGGAAACATAATGCCACGCATGTGAATGGCACACGCACACATTCTAAGGGTGTTACCACCTGTGTGACCAAGCGTGTGATCGGGCACGCTTAAAAAAAAATTCATAACGGCTTAGCCTCATTACAAATTTTTAAAAATTAGTAACGGCTCCTGCTTGTTACGATTTTTTTGTAACGGCCATTTGTAACGGGAAATTCGTAACGGCCCATAAGCCGTTACGAATTGCTGTTACGATTCCGGGAATTTGGTGTAGTGGGAAATGTATTCTAGGTTGGCCTGAATTCTGTGGTCTTATTAGTTGGCATATTTGGAAAGCAAAGTGTGAGTCTAGTTTCCAAAAAACAATTCAAAACAGTGCGAACACAGCGAAACAAATATTAAGGTTCATTAATAGCTTGATGCATGTAAAAATCTCAACATATAACATTATGCAGACCCTCTATTACAATCCTATGCAAGATTAGACCTTACAAATATTGGATAGAGAACCAGCAAAAGAACTGACTTACATGAGCTTGAGAATAAATATAGCATTGTCAGTGCGTAACCCTATCACTACTTCAGGTATTGGACTGACTCTTGTTGACTACACATGTACCACAATTGAATCTAGGGGATCCTATACAGATTGCAATACAAGAGAACAATTAAAAGAAAAATGAGCGGAAGCTGCCTTCCGGTGGGCAACCGAATGGAGTGGTTATTAAGTCATTTTCCAAAGTGATTCTTCACCAACTCTAAAGTTACTGATGGGAAGATATGCCCAAGTAAGAGAACATAGATATAAAATTAGCAATGATTTTGGAAATCAAATTAGTCATGCTATTAACTTCAAAGTAAATGCCTTTGTTTTAACTTCTAGATACAAAATTAAGAAAGTAGCTGATATCTCTTTTTTCTGCAATAGAAATGCCGTAGAAAACATTTGGAAAGGGAATGCGCTAAATGCCATTCTACACCATATCTATATTTATAATTGTATCAACCTTGTAACGGCAAATGGAACTCAAATTCATGAGAACCGAATGCATTATCAATACATAGTATGAGGTTCCATTCCTCTTTTCGGAAAAAAAAAAAAAAGGTGATTTAATGGTGTAGTTATTTTCCTAATGGAAGAAAGTCTATATAAGAGGTTTTTTCCTCCTTAGTAATCACATAAGAAATAAACAAATTTTTCACTTCTTCTACTTCTATATTGCTCTCGTATTTGGTCTTTTCATTTTGTTTATTCTACGTTATCAGCACCTTCCTCTCCTTAGCGGTACGAAATTGAAATATAATTTCTACCTAGCAAAATATTTTTTATATTGCTAATTTGTTATTCATATTTTTTTACAGAAATTTTTTATAAGTAAAAACGTTTTCTCAGCCTATGCAAATATTTTGATTTATTTGTTTAAACATTTTGAGAAATATTCATGAAAATATAAATCATACAATTTAGATTTTATTTTTATTTTTATTTTTCTTTGTTGTTTATATACATATTTTATTTGTGGTATATGAATAAAAATACTAATATTTTTCATGTTCTCTGATTATGTTAAATCTCTCAAAATTGGAGTTTGTTGCGCTCTTAACTTGTCGGGGGAAACTAGTTGTCATGGATTCTTGATGCTAAGATTCATCTCAATGCCATGAATTTAGGAAATACTATCATCGAAGGAAACGACGAATCCTTGGAGGATCTTTCAAAAGCCTTGATTTTCCTTCGTCGTCATCTTGACGACGCATTGAAATCTCAATATTTGACAGTGGAAAATCCATACTCTTTGTGGTCTGACTTGAAAGATCGGTATGATCATCAATTGTCATACTCCCTCGAACTGAACATGAGTGAATGAACTTGCGTTTGCAAGATTTTAAGACGGTTAGTGAGTATAACTCTGAACTTTTCCGCATTGTTTCTCGTTTAAGATTATGCAGAGATATTGTAAGTGAATATGATCTTTTGGAAAAGACTTATTCAACTTTTCATGCTTCAAATGTTCTCCTGCAACAACAATACCGTGAGCGGAGATTTGAAAAATACTCACAATTAATTTCTTATCTTCTTGTGGCGAAGCAAAACAATGAATTATTGATGAAAAATCATCAGTCTCATCCCACTGGTATTGTAGCAACACCTGAAGTGAATGACAGTTCATCTCGTGGACGTGGGAAGGGTCATTGGCATGGACCCAAGCGTCATATTAACAAGAAAAATGGTGATCATAATGAAACAACCTATCTCAAGACAAGGGGAAGGGAAATGGTTCACAAAACAAGCCCAGGGAAAACAAAGAGACTAGTTGTTTTCCGCTGTGGCATGCAAGGAAATTGGTCCGACGTCTGTCGTACTGCCAAGCATCTGGTTGATCTGTACCAGGCATCTCTTAAAGCAAAAGAAAATAATGTCGAAATGAATTTTGCTAATTTTGAGAATGGAGATACTACCCACTTCGACATTTCAAATTTCCTTCTCCAGGAGAACGACAATGAATCTTAAACATATGGATTGGCAACCCATTTTATTTGAATCTTAAACATATGGATTGTCAACCCATTTTATTTCTAGTAGGATTTCCCATTTCCCTAAAGACAATTTCACTATTGTTAGCAGTCATTATTACTAGTTTAATATTTGTTTTTCTGCAATGGTGTGTTTAATTATTTTGTTTTGCAATGGCTGTTTAGTTGAACTTTGCTTTCATGTAGTTTTGCTTCTTAATGAATTTATGTTTAATTTTGAGGTACACCTAAATTTCTCTTATTAATTTATTTTTTGAAGATATGGATATTGCTAAAGGCTTGAGCACTTTGAATGCAAGTGATAATAATATGTGTCTTGTAGATAGTGCAACAACACATACAATTTTCTGAGATAAGAGATTTTTCTCAAGTCTAAAACTAGCCAACGCTAATGTTAGTACCATTTCAGGAATATCAAAAATAATTGACGGTTCTGGAAGAGCTGTTATATTATTACTAGATGGTACAAAATTAAATATCCAAGAAGATGCCTTAATATTCTAGCAAAATCCACTAGAAATTTGCATAGTTTTAAAGATATTCGTCAAAATGGATATCATATTGAGACTATTAGCGAATATAATATTGAATATCTTTGTATAACTTCTATTGTCTTAGGAAATAAATGTGTGTTATTTGCGTATGGATTATACCTTCCTAGTATAATAGAAACACACCTTTGGTCATCCGGGATCTACTATGATGCGCCGAGTTATAGAAAACTCACATGATCTTTCTTTAAGGAATCACAAAATTCTTACGCTTCATCATTTTCCTTGCGATGCATGCTCCCAAGGAAAATTAATAATTAGACCGTATCCAACAAAGGTTGGTATTGAGGCACCTAATTTCTTATAAAGAACTCAAGGAGATATATGTGGACCTATCCGTCCTCCTTGTGGACCATTTAGATATTTTATGGTCCTAATTGATGCGTCAACCCGATGGTCTCATATTTGCATACTTTCAAGTCGTACAATAGCTTTTTCAAGGCTACTAGCTAAAATCATACGACTAAGGACACAATTTCCAGATCACCCCATTAAAACTATTCGTCTTGACAACGCTTGTGAATTTACATCTAAAGCATTTAATGATTATTGCATGTCAATTGGAATTGACATTGAGCATCTCGTTGCTCACACGCATACCCAAAATGGTTTAGCATAATTTTTTATTAAACGTTTGCAATTAATCGCTCGATCATTAATTTTTCGGTCTAAATTACCAATTTCTGCTTGGGGTCATGCAATTTTACATGCGACAGCATTGGTGCGTATCCGACCTACCAGTTATCATAGTTACTCACCTATACAGCTTAATTGGACAACAACCAAATATTTCACATTTAAGAATTTTTGGTTGCGATGTATATGTCCCAATAACCCCTCCACAAAGGACTAAGATGGGCTCACAACGCCGACTTGGAGTTTACGTTCGTTTTGACTCGCCATCAATAATCAGGTTCCTGGAACCATTAACGGGAGATGTTTCTAAGGCACGTTTTACAGACTGTCATTTTGATGAGTCAAATTTCCCGTCGTTAGGGGGAGAAAACCTAAAGCGTGAGGAACGTCGTGAAATTTCATAGAATACTCCCTCTTTAGCTCACTTTGATCCTCGCACTAGTCAATGTAAACTTGAGGTCCAAAGGATCATACATTTGCAAAACATTGCGAATAGAATGCCTGATGCATTCACGGACACGCGTAAAGTAATAAAATCATATATACCTGCTGCAAATACTCCAACAAGAATAATCGCCTCTGAAGGACAAAATGATGTGTCTAAACCACGCTTGAAGCGTGGAAGACCTCTTGGTGCAAAATATTCAGCGCGGAAGAAAATAAAGGATATTGGGACTCCAGAAAATTCCACATCCACAAAATCAATGATTGATGAATCTGAAATTATTGCACATCAAGAGGAAGATGTACCTGAAAATAAAGAGATTTCTATAAATCATATAGGTACAGAAGGACTATTGGATTGGAACAACATCATTCCCGATCATAAATTTGCTTATGCAATTGTCTTGGATGTATTTGAGAATACTGATGATCCTGAACCACTAAACATCGAACAATATTGATGTAGAACCGATTGGACAAAGTGGAAGGATGCAATCCAAGCAGAACTCGAGTCATTAGCAAAACGTGAAGTTTTTTGGTCCCGTTGTTCGAGACACCAAACAATGTAAAACCCGTCGGATACAAATGGGTATTTGTACGCAAACATAATGTAAAGAATGAGATTGTAAGATACAAAGCTCTACTTGTTGCACAAGATTTCTCACAGAGACCTAGTATTGATTACCAAGAAACTTATTCTCCAGTAATGTATGCAATTACATTACGATTTCTGATAAGTTTAGCAGTTTCAGAAAATTTGGGCATGCATCTTATAGATGTAATCACAGCATATTTATATGCCTCACTAGATAGTGACATATACATGAAAATCTCTGTAGGGTTTGAAATGCATGTAGCAAACAAATCATCAAAAAGAGGCATGTACTCAATAAAGTTGCAAAGATCTTTGTATGGACTAAAGCAATGGGGGTGAATGTGGTATAACCGTCTTAGTAATTACCTGTTGAAGGAAGGTTATATTAATAATGTTATATGTCCATGTGTTTTTATCAAAAGATAAACTTCTGGTTTCTCTATCATTGCAGTTTATGTTGATAATTTAAATCTAGTTGGGACTCTGAAGAGCTCATAAAAACTGTTAACTATTTGAAAAAGGAATTCGAAATGAAGGATCTTGGTAAAACTAATTAAGTTTTTTCTTGATCTACAAATTGAACATTTGTCAAATGGAATATTTTTTCATCAATCGACATATACAAAGAAAGTTCTGGAGCGATTTCATATGTACAAAGCACATCCATTAAGCTCTCCAATGGTCGTCAGATCACTTGATGAAAACAAAGATCCATTTCGTCCCAAAGAAGATGGTGAAAACTTCTTGGTCCAGAAGTGTCATATCTAAGTGCAATTGGGGCATTGATGTATCTTGAAAATTGCACAAGACCTGACATTGCATTTTCAGTCAACTTATTAACAAGATACAGTTCTGCATAGACTAAACGCCAGAATGGTGTTAAGCATCTCTTTCACTACCTTAGTGGAACAATTGATTTGGGTTTATTTTGTTCAAAAGAATCTAATTCAAAGTTAGCAGGATATGTAGATGCAGGTTATCGTTCTGATCCCCACAAAGGTCGATCACAAACAGGTTATTTGTTTACATATGGTGATACAACTATATCTTGGCGATCAGTAAAGCAAACACTAGCAGCTACATCTTTAAATCATTCCGAACTTTTGGCATACCATGAAGCAAGTCGTGAGTGTGTTTGGTTGCGAAGAATGATTCATCATTTTTAGGAATCATATGGGCTTCCTTCGACTAAAAACATTCCAACAGTATTATATGAAGACAATGTCGCTTGTATTACACAACTCAAAAATGGTTATATCAAGGGTGATAGAATAAAGCATATTTCCCCTAAATTTTTCTTCACACATGAAATTGTAAAGGAGGGAGAAGTTGAAGTAAAGCAGGTACGATCAAGTGAGGATCTTGCTGATTTATTCACTAAATCATTACCAACCTCCACCTTTAAGAAGTTGGTTCACAAGATTGGAATGAGGCAACTCAAATACTTGTCAAGTTAAAAGTGATATAGAAGCTGTAAAGAGGGGGATAAACTTTTTAATCTACACTCTTTTTCCTTCTCTATGGTTTTTACCACGGGGTTTTCTTATCAAGGTTTTAATGAGGTAGTTATATCAACATTCACCATATATTGCACTCTTTTTCCTTCGCTATAGATTTTTCCCATTGGGTTTTCCTAGCAAGGTTTTACGAGGCAACGTTTTTACGTGGTGGACATCTAGAGGGAGTGTGATAAAATAATTATATGGATATGAACCACTACTCCACTAATTCATAGTAATTAGGCTCTTAATACCCACAAAAAAATTGTAACTCTTGTAACCCCCTTATTCTAGGTGTAATTGGTGATTTAATGGTGTAGTTATTTCCCTAATGGAAGAAAGCCTATATAAGAGGTCTTTTCCTCCTTTGTAATCACATAAGAAATCAACAAAATTTTCTCTTGTTCTACTACTATATTGCTCTCATATTTGGTCTTTTCATTTTGTTTATTTTAGAAGAGTGGTTTTAGGAAGTTGATTTATAACGATTTTTTCTGTTAGACCTAAAATGAAAAATTAGTTTCCTTATCCGGATGGATAGAAGGTTATTAAAGTAATCTATTTCTAAGTATATATAGATAATTATGAATTATTGATATATGTAATTTTATTGATGGGTTTCTAATATAAAAAAATAGAAAACGGGCTAGAAAAAGAAATTCTCAGTTCAACAATTCCACACTTCTCAACTTTTTCTGGCTCCCTCGCCTAAGATCAACTCATCGTCTCCACATTTGTAGCCGAAGTAAAGCGTGAACAGTCATTTTTTTGGTTTAGGCTCGTCTTGTACCATTTTAATTTCCCGAACCGGGTAAATAGTTTTACAGTACATTATTTTTACCCTAAAACAGTTGTATTTTGTGTCTGGGTCGCGTAGCATCCGCATCTGTATCCCCGTGAGTGCAACCCAGACCTCAATATATGTTCAATTTAACTATATTTAGAAAGTAATAAACCTTATTATGATCGTACCCACCCCTCCAATATCAATACTTAGAGCATCTCCAATGCTAGAGGTGAAGGTAATCCTAGGTGGAGGTCATATTAATACCTTTTTGTTGTGGGTCATTCATATGTGGCTAAAAAAAAATTAAAGTTATACTTTCTACCTAAAATTTCATCTCCAATGCCAAGGTATTATTACCCTAGAACTTAGAGAGAAATTAATTTTTGTAATGATGTGTCAAAAGACCTTGGGTCATGGAGAAGGTAAAGATATGACTTTCTCCTTTACCCTTTCCTATGAGATGGCAGCCATGTCATACATTTATCTTTACCTTGACCTTGGCATTGGAGATAAATTCTTGGTTAGAAAAGTGTAAAATCCTAGGTGTCATGTCTTTTTAAGACCTTCACCCCTAGCATTGGAGATGCTCTTAAATCTTTGGGAGTAATGCACATGTCTAGTAAGTATTGTTATTCATTTTATTTTTTTTGTTATAAACGTATATTTATGTTAAGAATATCTAGGGTAAATCCCGTTTATTACTGGGATGCCCTTGTGTCTATCCCTATAAATAGAGGCTCTAATGTTTGTCTAATGTACATATTTTAATGAGAACTCTTTTTTCTTCTCCCTTTACTTTGTGTCTTCTTCTCCTCTTTCTCTATATTACAATACGTCATCAGCGCGAAGCTCTACCTACCGAGCATGATCGCATAGTAAGCTGTCAGTTAAAGCTACTGACTATAAGGGATTTCACAGATTGTTCATCAATTTTTATATCTATGCATAAAGAGGACGCAAAGGGATTTCCCTGCACTAGTTAACTATATTCTTTATTTTAATATTACATCTGTGATTCGAAACTTTTTAAGTTCTAACTGTTTGGTGTGTAATTAGAGGGAGGATCCATGGACACTCTTAAATGGACAAGGTCGGACAAGATTTACGCCATTTTCTCCGTCAAACTCAAACGACAATGAATTTAAGTCTACTACTTTATTGACATGTTCCTATTATCAGACTTTACATTCCCACCAAAAATGAATGCAATTCGAAATAGCAAACCTGACCATCTACTGATCTTAATGTCAACCGTTAATTTTGAACGACTGATATTCAAAGGGGTAGATGGTGGTTTTATACATCTCGAATTGTGCTAATTTTTTTTGTAGGAATGTAGAGTCCTATAAAAAGAATATACCATCAAAATATTAGACTTAAATTCATTATCGTTTGGGTTTTGCGGAGAAAATGGTGCAAATCTTGTCCGACCTTGTCTATCTAAGAGTGTCCATGGATCCTTTGTTCCTAGGATATGTGTTGAAAGTTGGTAACACCTCGTGGACAAAAAGGCTTTATGCTTTGGGATTTGTTGTTCGTCTCTACTTAAGCACCATAAGTCTCGACCGATAAAGCACTATGGATGAAGTGATTTTATCTAATCAATAGTCCGGATGATGACATACAATCTTTTAAGCTCATCTTTTAATCGGTTACTTACTGTTTGATTTTTATTTTTACTTTTTTCTATTTCTTTTATTTTCTTAATCATAAAGGAATTTATGTGGTGACTCCATAAAAAGCTATTGGTTAACCATAAAAGACAAGTCTATATTTATGGGATAATGGTGATCTAACTTTGTCAAAAAATTTGATTTCCTTTCTTCTCTAATCTTTTACATAGAAAAAGAAAAAATAATATCCATCGAAAGATGGTTTACAGTTTATATTCCCTTAATGAAACTGTAATCACCGATTTTTTTTTTTGTATTATCGCAATTTGATTGCCTTCACGGTAATTATTCACATGCATGGTTGAAAAACCTACGTCCAATTTAATTGGTATCTTCGTCCATTAGACGAAGATCATGTGATTAATGGTTTCTATTTTTTTTTTCTTTTTTTTTGTAAGAAACCATCCATCAAAGCATGTTGTACGAGTCTTGAACTCTTCTTCTTATATCATGTTTTAATATGATAAAGTCATCCATCAGCTGATTATGCGATATTCAAAACGACAATATTTATTTAATTTGTCGATACAATTTTGTTAATTGTGAAAACCAATTGATGTGGTTTTTCCCCGTCAATTCTCCTTAATGAGATGTAAAAATTGGCATTCTAAAAACTTCTAGCCAATTTTGGTTATTGATTTCTATTCCTTCAAAGAAATCTTTATCACCAAAAAGCAATCAAAAAGTAGATTTTTCTCTACAAACAATAGCGATAATGATTTCTTTATTTTTCTCAAAAGAATCATTTAAAACTAATTGGATTTGATTTTATCCGTCGATCATACATGGATTTGATATTGTTATTACGGTATAATTCAATTGCAAACACCAATTGCTGAATTCCTGAGGGATGTTGTGCAAATTTTCTTCTTCCTAATACAAATCTCCAAAATTGAGACCCTTCAACTTGATGTTGGAAAAGGTATGACATAAAAGATCAAAGGGTGCGCACCCGGCTTGTTAGCCAATATCATTAGTCCTTGTAGTGGCTAAATTGATCCTAATTTAATTTTCTTTTGATAAAAGAAAAGTGTCTATCGTCGGCCCTGCATGTGACGAAAGTATTGGAGATTTGTTTGCATATATTATATTCTTTTTGGTTATAACCATTAAATTTTCAAGATTGATGTCCAATTTGTATGTCAAGAAGACTACAATTTTTATTTTATTCTTAGGACAATTTCTTATGGCTACTGAAGTCATTATCTATAGTCTGACTGGTATTATTAACATCCAGAAATTATTATAAGTATATGTCCTCGAATTAATCGGATAATACTATACGAAGTTTTTTTTTTTTTTTTTTTTCGTGTATGAGATTAAAATATTTTCGCCATAATCAGGGGGAGAGTATACACTATCAAAATCCTGTATTAATTAACTTAAATGTTATATCAGTTTCTTTCCCATCAAGATCAAATTGGTAAAGGCTGTCATTATATGATTGGTGTGAAATATCTCATTTTGCTTTTATATAAGCGTTTGCCTGTTAAAAGGAAAATCCAATCACATATAACAAAAAGTAGCATTTTAGAATAAGCTACATATAGTACTTCAATAGAGTCTATCAAAACAAGATCCACATTCTCATAGTTCATATCTCCTCACTGGAAGATGGGGAGATTATAATGCCCGCGGGCGCTGGTACCGGTATTTCTGTGAATTTTTCAAGATATGCATATACTTGAGAATTGTGTGGGATCATAGTTAGTTAACATTGTCGAATATTCATTTAAAGTAGCTACTAGAAATAAATGGTGGTCTTGAACCCCTCTGCAGAGGAATATCGACTGTGTGATTGGATTAATTTCTCGATTGATGCAATTTTGGATCCAAAGTTAACACCTTAAACATGTCAAGCCTATTAATTACAGGTTGGTGTAGTCATATTGCGTCTTTATACGAGAAATTTCTTCGTTGTAAAAACGATTTGAGGGTTTTATTTTTTCTCAGACCCTAGGATTAATTCAATAAATTTTTGTTCTCCATGTAGGATGCTTTTGGCGTGGTAGTCCTTGAAGGACTCGTATTTCATTTACACAAAAAATGTGGTTGGGAACATATTCAAATTTGTTATCCTTGTAGGATTCAAAATATATTATGGCAGCCACCTGACTCGATTATATATGTCAGGTTGAACAATCCTCTACGTGTTTTTAGAATTTGGTATAAAACCAAGAATCCAGATTAATTAGTTGATGCTATCAACTTTATGGGTCTCTTGAGGAGTCCTTAAAAACACAAAAAATCCACGTTTTATCGGCATCTATTCTATTTTTTTCCTTAAATCTGCAGTTAGAATTATGCTAGCTTAAACTCTTCTTTGAGATACACTAGAGTTATTTGTTTGATGCTTGTCTACTGTAAAACTCATATTGTTGGGTTATCATCCAAATTTTTGTCAACAATTGTACTCTTTTTCCTTCATTCAGGTTTTGTCCCATGTGGTTTTCCTGATAAGGTTTTAACGAGGCAACATCTCGTTGACATTTAACCTTTGTTTTCAAAAGGTTGATATTGTGCTCTTTTTCCTTCGTCCAAATTTTTTCCCATTGGGTTTTATTGGCAAGGTTTTAGTGAGGCAATTTAATTCAACATGATGGTCATCCAAGGGGGAGTTGTATCAATTTTGGTTGTTTAGTGGATGCCCACATTTGATTAAACCAAATCAACTTAATCATCTCCTAAGAATTTGGATTTCCTTTTTCACAAATACGATTTTTGTTCACGCACGATAAGGTATTCATATCTTAGCACTTTGTTGAAGAAACTACATCAACTATTTCTGCAAATCATGTCCAAGAAATTAGCAATCCAAGACTCAAGTACTTAATGTATTGAAAAAACATGAAGACTCGAGAACACTACCATTAGAAGACTAACACAAAAGAAGACTTCATCAACTTGGAAATTTCTCACGAAAGCATTGCTCTCCAACATTCAAGAAATTCGTTTACCGAAATTGGCTCGACTCGAAGATTTGCAAGCCAAGATTTAACTAAAGTACTTATCAGGGGGGAGTATCAAATTAGAAGGTATTTTACTGGACTATCACGTTGTACTCTTTTTCCTTCACCAAGGTTTTTCCCATTGGGTTTTCCTTGTCAAGGTTTTAATGAGGCAACATTTGCGTGTCCAAATTTTTTCTAAGTTTTCTCAATTGTACTCTTTTCCCTTCGATCAGGTTTTGTCCTTTTGGAATTTCCTGACAAGGTTTTAACGAGGTAAATAGCTTAGACACAATGTCATCAGGGGGAGTGTTATAAACGTATATTTATGTTAAGAATATCTAGGGTAAATCCCGTTTATTACTGGGATGCCCTTGTGTCTAGCCCTATAAATAGAGGCTCTAATGTTTGTCTAATGTACACATTTTAATGAGAACTCTTCTTTCTTCTCCCTTTACTTTGTGTCTTCTTCTCCTTTTTTTTTTGATCGGTCAAAGTGAAAATTCATTAAAAGAAGAGGTACTTAAGAGGGGTACCTCAACCCAATGAATACAAGCAAGAACAAAATAGCGAAAAACATCCTAAGCAAACCCAAAAAAAACAAAAAACAAGTTTACAAACGCCGGAATAAAGAGTCCCATAATGCAATCACCATATTCGCCGTTAAACCCATCATCTTTGTGTTCGAATCGGCCCAAAAGAATGCTTGTAGTTTAACATCTCTAAGGAGGCTTATCAAATTTTTCTTTTGTTTTCAAAGACTCTTGCATTTCGTTCTCTCCATATACACCACCATATTGCAACCGGAATGTTATTCCAAATTTGACTAAGTCTTTCGTCACCCCAATTAAACTTCCAAGACTTCACATTTGTAGTCACATTTGAATTGTAAGTCCAATCAAAGCGACATCCTTCAACAAAGTAGTCCTAAATTCTCCGGATTCTCCAACAATCATAGAATAAATGCGAGCTAGTTTCATCATCTTCATCACAAAAACAACATAAACGTGAAACATCCATACCTCTTCTTAATAGCTTATCCGCCGTCATTATCCTATCATGAGAAAGAAGCCAAAGAAAAAGTTGATTTTGCATGGATACTCCGGCTCCAAACAACATCGATTGGAAAATTTGGCTCACCTTGATCTTCATCGCTCCTAAAACCATCCTTAACCGTATATTGACCATGATTTCCGACCCAAACTCGGCTATCCAAAACACCTTCTTGAATAGAGATTGAAGAAAGAAGATTTAATATAGTTGTTACTTCACGAGAAATGGTTTGAGAGTATCTTTGCCTAGACATAAACACCCACCTTAAACAATCTCCCCCAACTTCATACATACTAGCCACCACAAACTCCTTGGTCCTAGAGGCTTCATATGCCAATGGAAACATATCACATAATCTTCCTTCACCTAGCCAAGAGTCTTCCCAAAATCGAGTTTCCTTGCCCGCTCCAATCTTGAATCTAATACCTTTGTTGAAATCTTGAAGCTCTTTATATATATTAAACCACAAACTACCACCTTTTGGTCCTTTGGGTTGGAGAGTTTCCCAACCGGTAAAAGTTTCGCCAAATTTTTCAACCATGATCTTCCTCCACAATGCATCTTTCTCTACTCCAAAGCGCCACCACCATTTTTTTAGCAAAGCCAAGTTCACTTGTTTAGTTCTTCTTATACCAAGACCCCCTTTTTCTTTTGGTTTTGAAGCCAATTTCCAACCAATATTGTGAATTCTTTTGTTATTTTCATCATCCCATAAGAAATTTCTCATAACTTTATCAATTTTCTTAGTTATGGAGCAAGGAGCAAGAAAAATCGAGAGATAATAAATGGGGAGACTAGCTAAAACGCTTTTGATGAGAGTTAACTTACCTCCTCTTGCAATTGTTTTTCCGTTCCAAGAAGAAACTCTTTTCCCACAAATTTCAAATATTTTTCCCCATTTTTGAGTGCCTCCAACCTTATCGCCCAAAGGGAGGCCAAGATATATACTAGGAAAACTCGCAAACTTGCACCCTAACATGTTAGCATAATTTTCAACTTCCTCTTCAACCGCGACTCCAAATAAGCTACTCTTAGAGAAATTTATCTTCAAACCCGACGTTAGTTCGAAACAAAGAAGTAGGTAACGAAGGGAATCAACTTGTTCCCTCTTAGCATCAAGAAATATGATAGTATCATCGGCAAATTGCAAGTGATTAATTTTTGTTCCACCCTCCTTGACCGAAAAACCCGAGATTTGATCAAGTTCTTGTGCTTTTCTCAACATACAACTTAAGACTTCGCCAACAATAGTAAAAAGAAAAGGAGAAAGAGGGTCTCCTTGACGAAGTCCCTTTTCACTACTGTTTGTACCCTATTAAAATAGTGTATGTGCGTACGCACAAACTATTTGATATCGGTACAATACGGTTTATTGTGGAAATCGGTGGGTTTATTGTGGAAACCCGCATGGCTTATTGTGGAAGCCTAATCCGGTTTATTGTGGAAACCGGTGGGTTTATTGTGGAAACCCGCGTGGCTTATTGTGGAAGCCTAACCCGGTTTATTGTGGAAACCGGTGGGTTTATTGTGGAAACCCGCATGGCTTATTGTGGAAGCCTAACCCGGTTTATTGTGGAAACCGGTGGGTTTATTGTGGAAACCCGCGTGGCTTATTGTGGAAGCCCAACCCGGTTTATTGTGGAAACCGGTGGGTTTATTGTGGAAACCCGCGTGGCTTATTGTGGAAGCCTAACCCGGTTTATTGTGGAAACCGGTGGGTTTATTGTGGAAACCCGCATGGCTAATTATGGAAGCCTGGATTTGGGTTGTTGGGGAAACCAGTGGGTTTATTATGGAAACCCATTAGGCTTATTATTGAAGCCCAAGAGTCTTGAATAATTATTTGTTTATAATTATTAATGATATTTGAGATAAATGCAGGATCCTAAATAAAGAGGATAATTATCTTAAATACTTATAATTTAAGATAAATATTATTTAAGATAAATAAGGATTATGGTAAATATTAGGGTTTATCATGAATCTGGATGATATTTGAGGTTTATACAGATGAGGGAAGTTATTAGGATAACTATCAAAACCCTAAAGCTACATCTATTTCTGCCTATATATAGAGGCTAAATCTCAACACAAAAGGTACACAATCTCTATTCCTTTTCTTAACAACCTACTTGCATAGAACTCTTGTTGATTTTAGCATCGGAGTGTCTTTGCAGTACCCCCACCATTTTCAATCAACAATTCTTTGGAGAATCTAATCAACGGCGGCGATTCGATCATCATACACACATCTCGAAGATTGTTGGGGTGATTAATTTTGCACCAACATCTTTTGGCGCCGACTAAGGGGACTACGAAAAAAGATCGTGCTCTCCATTTGAGAAAAGTTTTTTCAAAGCGTTTTTTGCTAACTAGGGTTTCAAAGACGTTTGAAAGGGAAACTAAACAGATCGCAACTTTTCTAGAAGTTGCAGTAAGTTCCAACAAGGTACAAGAGAGTTGTAGGAAATTCTGAACTCTTTCAGAAAGTTGCGGGAGCTTTCAGAACGTTTCGAGAAGGTTGCAGGAAGTTCTGAACTCTTTCAGAAAAGTCGCAGGAAGTTTCAACACTTTCAGAGAGTTGTGGAAGCTTTCTGAACGTCTCAGAAAAGTCGCAGGAAGTTCTGAACACTTTCACAGAGTTGTGGAAGCTTTCTGAACGTTTCAGAAAAGTCGCAGGAAGTTCTGAACACTTTCACAGAGTTGTGGAAGCTTTCTGAACGTTTCAGAAAAGTCGCAGGAAGTTCTGAACACTTTCAGAGAGTTGTGGAAGCTTTCTGAACGTTTCAGAAAAGTCGCAGGAAGTTCTGAACACTTTCACAGAGTCGCGGAAGCTTTCTGAACGTTTTAGAGAAGTCACAGGAAGATTCACAACGTAACAGAAAGTTGCGAAGCTACAGTAACGCTTTGAGAAGGTTGTTGAAAGGTTCAGGACTATTTCTTAGAGTTGTTGAAGATCCTAAAAGTCGCAGAAAGTTCTGCCAAAGTTGTTGAAAGGAAATCTAAAGAAACGAATGGAGGCATCAGGTGCAAATCAACCTGAGATGGATGTGGATGTACCCGCTCGGAACCAATCAAATCAGCAAGCAAATACTCGAACTTTGAGAAGTGTTGTTGTCCAAAACTTCGACGAAAGGGATGGAAGAACGACGTCGATGTCGTCATAAGATCACTTCACGCCGCGTTCGGAGGGGACCGATCCAAGGGTGAATTACGTGTTCTTGAATAGATCACCACCCCCGACCACTAGCCAGGAGGTTTCGACATCGAGGGGAGAACTCGGCCGACATCCAAGCAAACTGACTCCAACGAGAGGATGATATGGCAAGCAGAGAGTGAGAGCTCGCGTTAATAACCCACATGGTGGATGGGTGAATGCCGCGACACACTGATCAAACCCGTGATACCCGTAGTGCAACCCGGGCCGTCCCTCCAATGGTTCAAGCTAACCGCCATCGGCCACATGGGTCATTGACAATCGAATCGTCGCTGCGCACATGTCCAAATAAGTCACACAGTCAACAACAATCAGCCGCCGCACAAAGACATCCGGCAAGTTACGGAATAACAACCATCGGGCCGCACAAAGATACCCAACAGTCGCACAGTGGGAAACAATCCACTTGGTGACACCCATCGACTTAACGGTGTGAGAGCGATTAAAGAATCGGAGAGAGAGAACAAGCGTCTTAAAGTTGCTTATTTGGAGAAGAGGAAGGAGCTAGAAGTGCCCGCTTTTCACGCTCGGGAAGTGGGAGGACAAATCGACGGGAGATTGATGATTCACAAAGAAGGTACGTGGCTATTGATGATCGTTGGAGAAGCGTGACAATAGACGAAGAAATGAGGAGGATAGAAGCATTCACGGAGTCATGGATTTCGCGGGAATAGCCAATATGATCGTCGATTTCTTGACGGCAGAAGAGATAATGAAGTTGGGACAGATCGTATGAGGCGCAGTCGGAGGGAGGTCCGAACTGACAAAGGACATTCGAAAAGATCAAGGCACGAGAGGGTTCATTCAACAAGGAGGCCAGGTCTTGACAGGAACGGACGTACTCGGGCAGGCGCAGACAGTGGCTCTGAAGTGGAAGAAATGATTAGCAAAAAGGAGCTTAGCGCTGTGGTGGAGGAGTTGTTAGCACAGAGACAATCCAAAGACGAGGAGCAGCAGGTTCTGACCATGAGAAAGTCGATGGATTCTCCTTTCGTTTCGAAGATAAGAAGATACCGTCCTCCTTCCAATTTCAACCAGCCTCAGTTTAAGGATTTTTTTGACGGCAGGAGTGGAAACCCGGTGGAGCATGCCCAGCGGTTTCAAGCTTCGATGAGTCTTTGGGGAAACAATGACGAATTGCTTTGCAGAACTTTTCCAATGACCTTAACGGGAAAGGCTTTGACTTGGTTTTCGCAGTTAGAGACAAACTCAATCAAGTATTTTGGAATGTTGTCGGATGCATTTTTTGAGCAGTATAAGATTAATCTCGAGGTCAAAAAAGAGAGTAGTCACTTATTCCTTTTGCATAGAGAGGTTGGTGAGGATCTTTTTGATTTTAATAGGAGATTTCGTCAGGAAGTCAGTGAAATTGGAAAAGTGGATGAAAGGTTCATTATAGAAGCATATAAAAACGCGATGGAGTATGATGAGTTTGGAATTTATAACTCATTAGCAGTTGAACCGGTGGGAAACCTCAGAGAGCTGTATGATAGGGCCGATAGGTACGCAAAGGCAGAAAGGGAAAAGAAAGCAAAGTTTTCACGAACATCGAAAAAGTCAACGGTCAAGGATCGGCAAGGCCGAAGCAACAGGTTTGAGAGTAGTTCTAAATACAAAAGCCGGGAAGGTCCTACAAGGAAAAATCACGATGAACCCGAAATAAGATGGCAACGGAAAAGTTATCTCGATCTTAATCCCGAGAACCATCTAGCAAGTGAGGAACGAGATATAATAGATCTAGTTCTGCTTCACATGGGGGCATCTTTTCTACTTGGGAATATCTCTACGAGATATTGGGGCGGCTAAAGTGTCGCCAAGCATGCAATCAAAGGCAACTTGTTTTGAGAAGTCAAAAAATAGAAGACATCTTTTTCAGTATCAATTCAAGCAATGGGGCGGCTAGGGTTGGACGAACGAACGCCTTGGGAGAGAAAGACAAATGCGAAGTATTTGTAGTTGTGATGTCTTTCTAATAAAGAGAAAGGCAAAAACAAGATGTTTCAACATAATTAAGCTGAAGCTAAAATGGAGCGAAAGGAGCAAAGAAAAAGTATTAAAGAAACTCATATGGCTTATTGAGGAAGCCCAACCGGACTTATTAAGGAAGCTCGGTGGTTTATTAAAGAAACCAACTCTCGCTTAGAAGCCCAACCGGACTTATTGAGGAAGCCCGGTGGTTTATTAAAGAAACCAAGTCTGGCTTATTGAGGAATCCCGGTGGTTTATTAAAGAAACCAAGTCTGGCTTATTGAGAAAGCCCAACCGGCCTTATTAAGGAAGCCCGATGGTTTATTAAAGAAACCAACACATGGCTTATTATGGAAGCCCAATTTGGTTAATTGTAGAAACCAGTGGGTTTATTGTGGAAACCCACATGGCTGATTATAGAAGCCTAGTTCGGTTTATTGTAGAAACAATGGCGCCAATGAAAGAAAATGTATGAATGTCCTGTACACCAGAAGTTGTCGTACATTCATTATTCGCAGACACACGAGCATTGAGTCGGAAGATTATAGGCCAAGACGGGAACAAATGGGCAACCAATGTGCCTAGAAAGTTACGGGAGCAACTCCGCATTCGAAGTGAGGTATGTTCTCAAAGTCGAAGTTGATTTATTAATTTAATCTCGATAATTTTTCTATTAAAGAGATAAATTGGAATGTTTTTCTATCAAAGAGAAAAACCAAGGAAACGCTTCATTCACCATAAGGGTGGGAGATGAGATTAAAGAAGATTTACAAGACCAACACTTAAGTCATATGTTAGCTAATGGAAGAGCAAGAGAACATAACATGCCGATCTGTTTGGCATTTGGGTAATTACTATATGGAGTTTAAGTTCATTATTGGTAATTTGAACATGTTTGGTGATTTGAGATGGTTAAGTACATTTTTGGTACTTTGAATTATCAAGCCGAGCTCGGGGCGAGGCCACACAACATGCTGGCCAAGGCCACAAAAGGTTATCGGATAAGCAGCATATGGCTAATTTGAACGACCCGATAAGGTTAGTTCTATTGATTTTCTTAATCCATCAACAAGTTGAGAATTAAGAAGGGGGCGATGTTTGTACCCTATTAAAATAGTGTATGTGCGTACCGCACAAACTATTTGATATCGGTACAATACGGTTTATTGTGGAAATCGGTGGGTTTATTGTGGAAACCCGCATGGCTTATTGTGGAAGCCTAATCCGGTTATTGTGGAAACCGGTGGGTTTATTGTGGAAACCCGCGTGGCTTATTGTGGAAGCCTAACCCGGTTTATTGTGGAAACCGGTGGGTTTATGTGGAAACCCGCATGGCTTATTGAAGCCTAACCCGGTTTATTGTGGAAACCGGTGGGTTTATTGTGGAAACCCGCGTGGCTTATTGTGGAAGCCCAACCCGGTTTATTGTGGAAACCGGTGGGTTTATTGTGGAAACCCGCGTGGCTTATTGTGGAAGCCTAACCCGGTTTATTGTGGAAACCGGTGGGTTTATTGTGGAAACCCGCATGGCTAATTATGGAAGCCTGGATTTGGGTTGTTGGGGAAACCAGTGGGTTTATTATGGAAACCCATTAGGCTTATTATTGAAGCCCAAGAGTCTTGAATAATTATTTGTTTATAATTATTAATGATATTTGAGATAAATGCAGGATCCTAAATAAAGAGGATAATTATCTTAAATACTTATAATTTAAGATAAATATTATTTAAGATAAATAAGGATTATGGTAAATATTAGGGTTTATCATGAATCTGGATGATATTTGAGGTTTATACAGATGAGGGAAGTTATTAGGATAACTATCAAAACCCTAAAGCTACATCTATTTCTGCCTATATATAGAGGCTAAATCTCAACACAAAAGGTACACAATCTCTATTCCTTTTCTTAACAACCTACTTGCATAGAACTCTTGTTGATTTTAGCATCGGAGTGTCTTTGCAGGTACCCCCACCATTTTCAATCAACAATTCTTTGGAGAATCTAATCAACGGCGGCGATTCGATCATCATACACACATCTCGAAGATTGTTGGGGTGATTAATTTTGCACCAACAACTACCAAAGTATCCGGAAGACGATCCATTAACAAGAACCGAGAACTTTGAGAATGTTAAACAATTTCTAATCCAAGCCCTCCAAACACCACCAAACCCCATTTTGAACAAGACTTCATTTAAAAAATTCCAATTCACATTATCAAACGCCTTTTCAAAATCAAGCTTGCAAACCAACCCCGGTAATTTTTGACGAAGTCTAGAATCCACACATTCGTTTGCTATCAATACTCCATCAAGAATTTGTCTTCCTTTAATAAAACTAGATTGAGTTGTTGAGATTAGAGTAGGAAGGTATACCTTTAGACGCTCCGCCAAAACCTTTGAAATGATTTTGTACACACTTCCAATAAGACTAATAGGACGAAAGTCTTTTACTTCCTCTACACCCGCCTTCTTAGGAATAAGAGCGATAAAATTGTTTTTCAATGACGAATGAAGAACATTGTGGTCATGAAATTCTTCGAAAACCTTCATCAAATCTTCTTTTAGGAAATCCCAACAAACAATGAAGAACTTCATAGGAAATCCATCCGGACCCGGAGCACGATCAATTCCCAAATCTTTAATTGCATTCTTCACTTCTTCTTCACTAAAAGGTCTCTCCAACCAATTACTTGCATTCTCATCAATACGCTTTAGACACATATTTTTGATTCTAGGACGGTTGTTTGAAATTTCTTTAAACGCCATCTCAAAATGATTTGCAATACCCATCTTGATTTCTTCCTTGTTCCCGGTCCAACGTCCATTGATACGAAGGTTATTGATGTTATTAAAAGCTCTATGACCTTTCACCACTCGATGAAAATGTTTTGTGTTACGATCGCCATCCCTAAAATATCTAATTCTTGACTTTTGTCTCAACAATACGTTTTGTCGACGATGTGCCACCTCAAAATCCACTTTAGCCGTCACAAGCATGTTTTCTTCAACTTCGGTAAGACCCCTTTCATCATCTAGTTCATCTAACTCTTTCATCTTGGTAAGCGCCGAGTCAATAGCCCTATCGATGTTCCCAAATACATCTCGATTCCACATCTTCAATTTCTCCTTCAAAGCATGTAACTTTTTTGAAAAACATTCACCCGCCGTGCCTACAAAAGAAAAAGATTCCCACCATTCTTTCATTAGAGAAATTATGTTAGTTCCTTCAAGCCAAGCTAATTGAAATCGGAAAGGGCAAGCCCCCCAATCCGAGTCCTTTGCGCATAACTCAATAGGAAAATGATCCGAAAAAGGTCTTGCAAGACGCTTGAAGTTGATATTTGGAAAATGATCTTCCCAATTTGAAGAAAAAAGAAAACGGTCAATTTTGCTCTTCTTATTAGGTGGTCTACTCCAAGTGTACTTCGCACCGGAAAGTGGCAAATCGATAAGGTCCAACTCATTACATAGGTCATCGAAGAATTTCATTGAGTTCGAAACTCTACGACAACCTCTTCTCTCCACCATGTATCTTGTCTCATTAAAATCTCCACCAAAGCACAAAGGCATTCCATCCCAATAACCATGCAAGGTAGCTAGCTCGTCATTTAAATATTTTTTTTCTCGTGCACATTGCAAGGACCATACACACCAATCAAAGCCCAACGAAAATTATCTTCCAAATTACGGCAAGAAATACTTATAGTAAAAATACCTTCAAGAAAATCATCAACTTCAATCATATCCGAATTCCATATCAACAAAATTCCGCCCGATCTTCCATAAGAATTTAGCGCAATCCACCTACACGGAGTTGCTCCCCAACATTGACGCACAATATGGTCGTTGCACGCACTAAGCTTCGTCTCTTGAATCATAAGAATAGTAGGCTTCCACCGTTTCACAAGATTTTTTAGCTTCAATCTTTTATTGGGATCGTTAAGACCGTTCACGTTCCAAGATATTATTTTAAACATTAAGAAAAATGCAAGCCCGAACAAACCAAACCAAAAAAGCAAAACCAATCAACTTCCTTCCATTTCTCCCACCACAAGCTCATCTTTAAATGCGTTAGCATGAGCTAGTATAGAGACTTTAACAAAAGAAATTTCTTGATCGGTGAATACAATACCCGAAGGATTACCGGAATTTTTAAGTTTACCGTAAAGGGTGTTAAATTTTTTCGATTTACCTTTTTCGGCATTTGAAGAATCACTGGATGCATCAATATTACTCCTCGCATTACTACTAGTCTGTGATGTCGCGTCATCATTTTCTTCACTTGAAGTGTTCACTGACTTGTTAACCTCTCCTGTGGACAGTGACTTATGAGCTTCCTTACTAACTTCACCGTCACTGCCATTTCCACCATCAGCAAATTTATGTATTGAGACAGACAATGAGCTGGACGTCGTTTGCTCTTTAGACATCTCACTTCTAGACTTTAATTGTTTTCTTAAGCTTCTTATGGAATGAGAAGCTAACCCAACAGAAGTGGAAAAATGAGCACCGGGCCCAGAAATATGAGAAGTATTTAAGTTGTCACCTGACTTTGAAACTATATGAGCTTGACCACCCAAAGAAGGCCCATTTTTTATTATTTCTGGTGGAAATGAATTGGACACATCATCATGGAGTGTATCTGTAGCATCATCCTCCCTAACGACTTCTACGTTTGAAGTATTCAAATTCAAATTCTTATCAACACACGTCCCCAAATTCTCTGCCAAAACAGCTGTTGCTTTTGACCCACCCAATTCCGTACACCCTCTGCTACAAACACGTGATCGAAACCCGTTGGTTTTCTTGAGCCACCTGCGATCTTGCCACGTAATCTTACATCATCTTCTTTGTTGCAGATCACCGGCATTGGTTTCCGATACGAGAAAAAGCCAGGAGGATGATGTGATCGATCAGAAGTGATGGAAACAGGTTTCATATCTTCTCTGGATGGTTCTAATGTCTCCCCAATAGATCTAATCTCAACCCACATTCCTCTATTATCAATAAATAGTTCCTCACACCAAACACCATTACTAACGGGGCAAAGAACCAAGATCCTTATTTCAAGTCAAGTCTGTTGCCATTGATGATTCCGGCTAACATCAATCAACCCCCAAATTTATCACCGATAATTTTGAATGTATAAAAGTCCCAAAGATTATAAGGAACCCCTTTAATTCCAACCCATTGCTTCTTAATATTTTCTGAATTTGGTTTATGAATTGCATTGATAGCACCAAACCAAGGGTATATTTGAATATCAAAAGCTCCAACCTTCCAATTACTAAATTTTTGACCCTAGAGAATTCGGCAAAAGTATTAACAAAGAAGACACTGACTTTGAGTTCATCAATTGGTCAAGTTCAAATCCAATAGTCCAACCAAACTTAGCCATTATCCATATTCCCACTTCTTTCCATTCAAAATCATTGCCTAATGATACAATTTCCACAACCAAAGAGGTGTTCTTTGCCAAAAAGAGTTTAGACCCTTATCAAAAGTTTGAAGAAGTGACTGATTCTGAATTTTCGATGTTGCCCGCAATCTTTTCGAGTTGTGTCAAACCAAGCATTTGAAGTCGGCTTCAATGGTAATTCTTCCATGATCACTTTCCTTTCTTTTTGCTTAGATACACTAGACATCAAATCCCCAAGAAAATCCCTGTATCCCACCATCCGGTTCCATTGTTTAGCAGGAAAAAAAGGGTATCTGGATATGTCTTGTTGTGAGAAACCCGAAGACGAATATACTCACCATAACCATTTTTTTCTCTAGCAGACTAACATCCAATCTTCATCTTCTCTAAAATTCCATTTGGATAACTTCCCATCACCACCATTTGCTTCCATCTTCAAGATACGAGTTAACCAAATTCCTACCCTAAAACTAAGCCAACAAAATCTTCTTTTATTTCCCGACCTGCATCGCAACATGAATCACATCGCTCTTCCCTTTTCTTCCCATGGATGCACCAATAACTTTTCTTTCCACCTTGATATTTTTCCCATTGCTCACTGTTACATCCGGTCTCAACCTTGCATTCTCTTGGTAAGTCTTCATCGATTTGCATTCGTTGGATCTTGACCTTCTTCTTGTTTGAGACACAAATCCATCGTTGTCTACAGTCCTGTTGATGTTCACCATTTCCGACGAGAATTATTTTCCCCACTCCCTGATCGTGGTTTATATTACAATATTTTTATTTTTATTACAATATTTGTGTCTTCTTCTCCTCTTTCTCTATATTACAATATTTTTATTTTTATTGTCTTTTATAAAGAAAATTTTATGTATACCCAGCCCCCTCGTCTTTATAGTGAATTATATCATTCATTTGAAGAGATCGAGTGTGTGTGTAATGATCGAAACTCATAGTTGAAGTTTCATGAAAAATGATTACATATATTTGATCTAATTAGGAGTATTTGAAACAAAATTGATATCTATTTACATAAAATCTAAGCTTTTATGACCAGAGAAAAAAAAAAGTTCCATAAGTGCTGGACGAGCTCATAGTTCGTTTCGTTCGTGGTATTTATTTGCTTCGTTTCATTTCTCTAAAACTTTGTGTTGCCAAGAGATTGTTGAAAATATCTTCCGGAAATCGCGGTTGCGAGCGCTGATTTGAAAGTAGGATCTTTCGATAAGTTAGAAGCCATTTGCTCAATCAAAAACTGATGAAAGACCGGCGACTTGGTTATCTCATCGGAGTTAGATTTATGGGCACAAATATCTTGATGATGACTTAATCCAGGTTGGGTAAGATCAAGTGTAATAGTTGGTCCTGAAGAATTGATTGAAGTCGAACAAGGAACTGAACCTATGTTTGTTTGACCACGGACGTTGGAACCGGCCAGAATTGCGTCGGTTTGAGATGGGTGAGGGTGATTGTGTTCACCTTCATATGTTGCCACCAACACCGATTGATCTTCCACACTTCTTTGCACCTTCTTTTTGACTGGACAGGTAGGAGCAAAAGAGCACTTGAAGTAAGCCCTCGGGGATGGATTATCTCTTGTAACTTTTTGACCATATTTTCTCCACTGATAGCCATCCTTCACTACCTGTGACCAGATCAGCCATAGAGTCGTTGTTAAATATGGCTCAAAATGGAAGGACTTTCAATGTTCGGTTCCAACTCAGATAATTGATATCATCATCCGACTTTTACAGGTATTTGCAATAAAAAAATAAAAAATGATCTGGATACGAAAATAACTTACAAGGCGGTTATCGGAAGGATCTGCCTTGGCGTAAAATGTAGATATCTTGATCTTGGATTCTTCGATACTCGTGTTTGGTTTTTGTTTGGAGTAACCTTCCTCACTTGAACTGCTCTCTGCATATCCTCCGCTAGTAGTAGTATTATTATTATTGTTAACATGTTGTTCTTCACTGTTTTCGAGCTTTCTCTTCTTTGATATTTGCACCCCTTTGGTATCAGCGTTCTTGTTGTGACTTATTAGCTCCATCATATGATTTTGCAAAGCGTTGTAGTTTTGGTGCATCACCATTACCATCTCACTCAGTTTCTTGTTCTCTTCCACCATTTTATTCAATTCAGCAGCTAAAACATTTGCCTACATAAACAAAACCAAACCAAATTCAGTAATCTAGCTAATGATACACATATGATTGTAAATGTTCATAAACAAAGTTGTTAACCGACTAGCTACTACTCACCTGTTGTGTCTCTGAAGCCGTCATCTTCGATGTTTCGGTTCCGTTCATCGTTGAATTCAGATGATCAGAATACATGAGAGGATTGATGTTAAGGTCAAATAAACTTAGAGAAGTATCTACGAAACAAGTTGATAAATCCATAGTCATATCTCTGTACTGATTGGTTAAGCAACTAATTCTTTCTCTCTTTTCTCTTGGTCAGTTCTCTAGGTATGTACTTGGCAGAACCAGGGAATCTAGACCTCTATATATATATATTGAAGTTTGAGTTATAAGTACAAGTGGGTAGTACTAAGCATTAACCTAATATCCTGTGCGTAAGCACAAAAACGTCACTCGTGACTTATGAGGATATTTCATCACCACCTTCTTTAATAATCACCTACTATTAATTATCAGATTGGGTTTTTCTTGGAAATAGCCTATGAACCGTGAGATTAAGATAGCACAATAATTGAGGAGAATCCAGTGGTTGTGTTTTAAAACAGCATGTTTATTTATTTTTCTTGGATTATTTATTTTTCTTGGAAAAAACAGCATGCCTTTTATTTTCAGTGTGAACGAATAATTTATTATGTCGGCTGTGGATGTTTTATATTGAAAAAAGTCAGTCAAGGTCAAGCCTTCCGCCCACCAAATAAAGGAACAAGGAGGAAGAGAAGTCTACTTTGATTCTTGACCAAATCATGTTGTCTCTCTCTTCTCTTTATGAGGTTTATCTCGTGGACTTGACTTTCTTTTATTTTGATTGATGGATTCAAGATTGAGAAAGGCATTTGTTTTCCTTTCCCGTGAATCCCGTCTTCTCACGTTTTCAACTATTTCCACACTATATTCTTTTTTTTTTTCCTTTGCTGAGTGATAGCGGAGCCACGATCCAAAATAAAAGGGTGCAACCACCTCCCGTACGAGTAAAAAAATTAAACATGTTTTTAAACATTTTATAAATCAACTGAGCCATTATACACTTAAAAGTAATGTCGTAGGAACTGGTGACTTTTGTTTGGACAACGGTTTAAATCTTACACTGAACGTCATGTGGTTAGGCTAAGTATTATCAAGATTGCTAATGGGGTGCCAGGATTGGTAGGGGGTGTACCAATCCAAGGCAAAAATTGTTTGTCCTATATAAAAACTATTTTGTCTTATTATAATTTTTTTTTACACCCCCACTAATCCTGACACCCCATTAGCAGCCTTGAGTATTATGGTTAATGATTTGGCTTCATTATGTCTCAATTGCGATAAGATCTAATTATTACGGTCCTTCGCTTAATTTTAACATATTAAGCTCTAAAAAACCAAGGTGATACTCTTTGAGTTACACAAACACCAGCCATATTATTTGGGCTAAATGAAAACCATATCCAACAAAAATGAAACAAAAACTCCATTTCAATTTAAAATTGTTAAGTTTAGTTTTCATTACTTTTTGCATTTCCAATCATGCCCTTTATTATACACATATGCATATAAATTTTTCTTATTCTCTTGTAATTAATTTCTTTTTCTTCCTTCCTTAGCACCACCACCACCAAAAACCACCACCAGTTTCAGATCTAATACCAACACCTCATCCTCTTCGTCCTCTTCCATATCCACTAGCACCTCCTTCTTTTTTGTGCTACTACCATTTCACATGGCCACCAACAATACCTCCGCGACCACCAACCGGTTCTGATGTTCGGATCTGACATCAACACCGGGAACCTCCATACCCTCCTCCTCCCCACCCCCTTCACCACTAGCAGCAGCTCCTTCTCTTCCTTCTTTATACCTCTATCAAACCCACAACCATCTCCACCAACACCTCATTCTTTTATTCTTCCCCCAACCCCACC
This sequence comes from Papaver armeniacum, assembly GCA_023531295.1. Classification (NCBI taxonomy): domain Eukaryota; kingdom Viridiplantae; phylum Streptophyta; class Magnoliopsida; order Ranunculales; family Papaveraceae; genus Papaver; species Papaver armeniacum. Next base: position 150,295 of record JAJJWW010006732.1, read on the forward strand.
AGCAACACCTCCTCCTCTTCCTCCTTTTCCTCCACCACCATAAGCAATAAGTTGAATTGATTGATAGTAATGCGATTGAATCTGAGAGCCGAAATGATTCAGGTATTTGATTATTATTACAAACTCAACTAGCGAAACCAAGGTGCTGATAGGTGGAGAATTGATATCATAGTGGAAATGGACCATTGACGGGGATTCAATTTCATCTGCTTATTGTGTTGGGAGAAACGATGAATTTTAATGGTAATTTGAAGTTGGTAAGTAATTAAAATCTTATTATTTCATTGATCTTTTTAATTAAATTAGATCTTTTGGATCTTGTTTTGTTGTGAATTTCGTTGAAACTGGGAATTGAAAAGTACCATAGAAAGAATAGAGCTAGACTGAACAAGTATAATAGTATGTATCGTGTTATACATATTTCTGAGTTTTACCGTATTATGAAAAAACCTAGTGATATGAATAGTATATTTTTATCATGTGTATGGAGGTCTTGCCGCAACTTCTTATTAAATTTGAAAAGGATAATATCATACAAGGATTTAGAGTAAACAAGAATAATCCTTCTATTTCGCATCTTTTCTTTTCTTTGACGATTGCATGTTGTTTTCTAAAGCTTCTTTGTCCTATGCTAGAAACCTTATGAAAATCATAGATACTTTTGCTAAGGCTTATGGGCAAACCATCAACTTGGAAAAATCTGGTTTCATCACTAGTGCAAAAACTCATCATAAACATATTAAACTTCTGGCTAGGACTCTTAAGATTAAGTACTTAAGTAGTTCTGAGAAGTATCTGGGTACCCCCCTCTTTGTCGATAGAGATAAAAGTAAGTCTTTTCAGTTTATCATAGAAAAGTTCAATACTAGGTTGAGTAATTGTAAAAGAACTAATCTTAATATAGCTGGCAGAACTGTGGTAGTTAAACATGTTCTCTCTAGTATGGCTACTTATCAGATGTCTTGCTTTCCCTTACCTAAAAAGATCCCTTCCAAGATTGATTCTATACAGAGAACCTTCTGGTGGTCAAAACAAAATCCCAGGTGTGCTGCTTATTTTCGCTCATGGGATGATATTGGTAAGTCGAGAAATTGTGGAGGACTTGGTATTAGGAATACTTTTGTTATTAATAGAGTTTTTATCAGTAAGTTAGGCTGGAGACTTATGCAAAATCCAGATAATTTGCTTTCGATTTTCGTAAAAGACAAATATTATCCTAATCAGAATTTGATAGAAATTGATAAAGCTGCAGATGGGTCCTCTTGGATATGGAAAGGTATCGTTAAGAGTTTATCTTTTATTAGATCCAATATAATTAAGAAAGTAAATGATGGTGCTTCTACTAACATATGGAATGATATTTGGTTGCCTTATACTAATTCTCTTCTGGTTTCTGATAATCCGAATTACAAAGATTATAGTTTTGTTAAAGATCCGATTGATAAGAATAATAATTGTTAGAATGTGTCTTTGCTAAATGAATTATTTGTGCCTGAAGATGTTAAAAGGATTAGATCTATTAGTCTAAATCTTAATCAAGCTGATAAAATAATGTGGGCTCATACTCATAATGGTTTGTTTACAATAAAATCGGCATATAAAGCATATGTGAATGAGGATTATTCAATTGAAGATTCTTTGTTCTGGAAGAAAGTGTGGTCATTAGAATGTCTTCCAAAGATTAGGTTTTTCATATGGAAAATCTTTGCTTATATGCTTCCGGTAAACTCTTTACTGAGCTTTTATAATCCTTTGGTTGATGATACTTGTCCCGTATGTGAGAATGTTGTTAAAACATCCCTACATCTTTTTGTTAAGTGTCCTATTGCTTCGCATATTTGGTTTGGGTTTGTTGATGGTGGATTTTCGTTCAAGGTTGAGTTTGTAAAAAACCAGAAAAATCATGCGCTGACATCTTGTAAAAGATAAAGCCATTTATAAGTGTTGGATACTCCTCACTTAATTGACCTTGTATTTCGTACTCATTATCGGTGTGGCATGATGACCGAGTGTTACTCTTATAGAGTAACACGAACCTCCAAGCACTATAATGAATCATTATCAGGTGTGGCATGAGACCGAGTGTTACTCATGCAGAGTAACACGAACCTCCAAGCACTATAATGAAACCATGTACGAAATACCCGCATGTGCTGATTCTCGGTGTGTTATACTAGCCCGAGCCCTCTCGGTGTGTTATACTATCCCGATTGAGCCCTCTCGGTGTGTTATACTAGCCCGATTGAGCATCCGGACTTGATCGTATCGGTCTCCGGATATGATTCGATCGCTTGATCATCCAACTCCACAAGCATGATTGGATGACCACAGATCAATTCCATCACCCTAAGCATGGTATGGAATACCCACGGCCTTAGCTTGCCGGATATGATTCGATCGCAGTCATCCAACTCCACAAGCATGATTGGATGACCACGGATCAATTCCATCACCCCCAAGCGGGTATGGAATACACACGGCCGACCCCGCATGGTCGACCATTGGCCTTTGCTTGCCAAGAAACCGTCCATACCAAGCATTATGGGCGGAGAACCCTAAATTAGGGTTTGCGGCATATTACATGTGCCGCAAAACGGTCTCAACCATCCATCTTCGCATGTATAGATGGAGGGTGTAGATGCGAACTCAAAGGGCCCGGAGCATGTCGACACAATCACCATGTGACCGCCTACACACTTGACCAATCGGTCAAAACCAACCATGGTTGGTTACAACACATTCGTCCGCTTTGAAATAGCATGGTCGCGCGGCTTTGAAAGCCAAAATTAGGGTTCAAGCCATCACGCGCGTCCATCTTCTCTCGGCACGAATGGAGGGTCCTGATTAGATTAAGCGTGTCCTCGGTCATACCAAGATGACCACCGTGGGCCCATCTACCTCTTCATGCGGTCGGCCAAGGCATATCACGCCGGCCAATCCAAAACGCCCGCTCAAACATGCGTGGATACACTTCCCAAATTGCAAATCGATCTCGACCACTCAACTTCAGGACGAATTGGGTGGCTTAGATCACGTTTTCATGGGACGGTGAGACATGGGCGTGAACATCAGCCTACCATCTTCACGCCAAACCAACCGGCCAGGACCGACCAAGCTAGGTCATCTTGGAAAACGCACCGGAAAAGAATATGGCGCGCGGCTTCTTGCGGTATCAAACTCTTATCGCAAAATCGATCTCGACCACTCCTCTTTGCTTAGGTCAAATTGAGTGGCCCGGATCGCGCTTTCGTGAGGGAACGGAATACAGGCACCTACACCATCATGCCGTCTACACGGATGTATGGTCGGTCCTCTCCAAAATCCTTCCCATACTTGGTTTTGACCAAGCTGAAGAGTGATGCTTGCGCACCTCTTCAAAAAACCTAATATTCATTAACGGTCGCAGATGAGTGTCTCAAAGCTCATCTCATCCGTCCAACTTCACCCGACTTGGTTATACAACCCCGGTCAGGAGTCAATTGGTCGAAGGCGTCATTACCCATCGCCTTACCACACCACAATGCAAAACACGCATAAAATACACACGATACTTTACAAGTATCAACTTCCTCAATAACGCAGTTATTCAATCCAGCATTACATGCTACCTTTCGTGGATCCACGATCCACATTCCAGACATCAATCATGTCACAAACTGGGGGGATACATACGGGGTATTGGTCTGGCGGTTTACGGCGTGCGGCGTGCAACGCGCCATCACAAGAACGTGTTAGGAAGTCATGGGCGGTTAGAGATGAACGGGAGAAGTGGGCAAGACCGGGTCGTGTATCACCGACACACAACTCCACTACTCCATCATTCCACTACCTCCACTTCCCACGAGAAACGTGAATGAGGCTCAATGACTTGTATAAATAGGTTCTCCGCCCTATTTCAAATAGGAGACAGAACAACACAAGTTCAGTCGACAGAAACCAAGTGTTAATACAAAAAACCGTATTCAAACACTCAGAGCCTGCTTGCATCAACCGTAAGCTTGCTCATCTTTCTGTTACAAGTCATAAGCAAGCCAACACCTTCACAATCTCAACACCTTCTTCGCTTCCCTCCCTAAGATCAACCCCATCTCCTTCACTTTGTGACCGAAACAAGTCCTGGAACGGCCATTTCTTGGTTTAGGCCTAGACTTGCACGCATTGATCTCTCGAATCTACAAGCACTCACCGCTTGTGCATTTGTTGAAGGTTTAGATTCATTTCTCATCCACACCCCAAATTACCAAATTCTGCAGGAGTAGTTTTCACCCATCAACAATTGGCGACCACGGTGGGAGATTGATCTCTCGGTTACAAGAATCGAATTCTCGAATTCGTTTTGTCTCACGATGTATCCTCACTCGGAATCCGCAGTGGTTCAGATATCATGGGAAGCATAGCTAGAATGCTTTGGAGGATGTCTTGGCAAATCAAGTCGGTATCACCGGAAGGCGAGAGCGAGACATTTCGCCTTTTGAATGATATGGCGGCACAATTACAAGAAGCATCGACAGGCATCCACTCGGGCAATGCAGAATCTTTAACCAGAGTCACATCTTTACCGGTGGAGAAGCAAAAAGGGCGCGCAACCGCAGGAGACCAGTGGAAGATGAACAACATGGTCCGGTCAACAATGGAAACCCGATGCAACTCCACGGGAGAGGAGACTTATCCGTAATGCTACGATGTCCGCCGGATAAAGAAGGGGAACCGCAGCCTATGGAGCCTTGCCGGGAGGATTTATACCTCAAAGCTCTGCCAAGCCCTAAGACTGTCCAATCCGCGTCGGCCTTCCAACCAATCAAGAAACGCTTGAGGAAGGAGAAATCAATCAACAAATGCCTCGAATACGAGAGGATGGGAGCGTTCAATCCCGGTCACTCAGCCAGTGACATTACGACACCTTCTTCGCATCCCTCTACTTAGGAAGACAATCCTGCAGACATGATGGCGCCGCAAGTCTTCCAACTTCATCTCCTGTTCCATATCAAAGCCACGGGAGACATCGCAACGCCCGCTAACGCGAAAAAGCCTGGACACAAGGTACTTACATTTCCCCTTCCCAATGAAGAAGATTCTGGAGCTACGGAGACGTGGGTACGAAACGGAGAGATAAAGCTACCCCGATACTGGCGCCCACCTCTCGGTCAAGGAGTAATGGACCCGAGGTACTGTCATTACCACCGGTCCCTTCATCACCCCACCAGTGAGTGCAACGCTTTGGAGCGCATTGTTCAGGAGAAGCTTGGGTCAGAGGGATAGCTTTGAGAAGTTAGTGCGGAGGATTTTCTTGGAGAGGCTACCCCGGTTTGATACAAATGAGGCTTCAAAAGCAAGTAAGTTCTACTCAACAATTTTACAAGAAAGATAGTTTAGAATTCACTGGGGACTTAGCATCCCACGCGTGGAGAAAGAGGCTCAGTAATCAAACACCATGTCTGTTTCATTCATGCTTTCCTTTCACACAACGTTTGCAACTTCATGTGACATGTACAATCATTCATGACCAAGATGCAAATTTCATTTAAAATAACCTCTTTCAGAAAAAATCATTCACCAAACTATCTCAAAATGAACCAATTCAATTACCTATTAATTCAAAACCGGTAGTCAAAGGAATCCTCACTATCACTCAAAAACAAGAACATCTAAAGGACAAGTAGGTAGCTACGATCCTTCAAGGAAAGTCCTTCGGCAGAAGAACTCGTCCTTCCGGGCAAGAGAGACTTTCATCCTTTGAAGTACAACCTGCTTCGGCCTTCAGTTCCTTAGGCAACTTTTCAACCTCTTCTTCCTGGCGAGTAACACAGTATACAGAAGGGGCTCCGTCCTATAATTTCTGGAGCTACCGTGGTCAATACACCTTATGCAGCCGTCACTTCTACCACCGGTGCCAGCGTAGCAGGAGATGTTCCAGTAAGTGTAACACCTCCCGTCACCAGAGTCAGAGCAGCCGCAAATCCCGACAACTCCTCAGCGTAACGCCTCCAGTAGTCACCGAGCAACAACTTTCACTCCCGCATCGGGACGAGGAGCCGTAGGGACGAGAGGAGGACCACCATCCATTACCATTTCAGACTTGATGGAGAAGCGGGAAGTTCTTGCTAAGACTCAAACGGATATGGCCGCAACTCGTAAAGAGGTATTTCACCAAGCGCGGACCTACGTGGACCCGATCAAATGAGCGACATCGAGATATGAACGGTCCTGTCATGGAGATTCCTACACTGGGACCGATCCTCACAACGATCCTCCCGGTCAACAGATTTACTACGAACCGAGAGACCAAGTGGATTAGGAAGCGGCATCTCTAGTGGAAAGCTTGTGTGAACTCTTGCGCCTCTCAAAGAATCAACGTGCGAGATGTTTCTGTAATTAATAAAATAGCTCGGACGTACACCGACTCCTTCACGTCCGTAAGTCTTAATCGCATCAAAAACACCCGTAAATAATGTTACATTTACGAGTAAGACGACATGATGGCGAGAAAAAGGTCACGACCGGCCCTACATGTTACCGCACACATCAAGGGTTCGAGTTCGGGAGGGCCCTCGTCGACACGGGAGCATCTTCCAATGTGATTTCTCTCAAGACTCTCGGGACGGCCAAGGTTAGCCCATGCAAGATTGTGCGTCATCCCACCACAATGACGGACTTCGAAGGAAACCAGACAAAGACATACGGTGAAGCTTCAACCCATACTCACACCAAAAGGGCACGCACTTTCGAAGCAAGACGTGATTAGAAGGGGAAGACAATATACCGGCGTCATTGTTAGCAATTAGCAGGAGAGATCGACACCCGGTCTCTCCGCCCAATGGAATGCTCCAAAAGCGATTCTCCTCATCGAACATCGACATGTTAGTAGATGCAACCGCGGACACGGCATGTTCTCCTCCATGGATGGATGTAGTGGCTACAACTGTGTAAGGATGTACGAGCGTGACGCAAGGGCATATATCTCACCAACAAAGCGATACAACCTTCAGCCCTTTCGTAAGCGGTTCCAAGCGGCAAGGGAAAACCACCGAGATACAATATCCTGCGTGTCCGCCAACTCCAACTCCAAAGGTGCCACATGTACGGCTCCCGCAATGATGCAACGGCGTTCGAGATATTCCATACCAGGCTCGACAAAAACCACTACGAACAAACCATGTAAACCACGCTTGGGAAGCGAGGCTCGGCATGAAGTTCCTTCACCGTCGATCAAGGATTTCTTCAACACGAGAAAGATGGTGTCAAGAATCATGGAATTCGCAAGGGTAAATCGAATCGGAGAGGAAGCCACTTCAACTCTCCCTCCCGCAGAAGGCCGCTTCAATAGTCTATTCAAGAGGCGCCTCAATGCTCTCTCCGGACCCTGTTCGCTTCGAATCCCGCTTCAACACTCTCTCCAGGATCTACCTCAATGTTCGCACCAGAAACCACTTTAACATCCTCTCGAGTTGTTTCAACACTCAAGCTACATCAATAATCTGCACTCTAAGTTATCTTTGATGTACTCATTGCTTAAACGTACGTCTCATCCATCCTTCATGAGGACCCAGTGAGCATGAAAAACCCCGAAGTCGATAGGAGGAAGGTTATCCCGTGGAACGGATGTTTTCATATAGTTGAAAGGGCGCAGTGAACAATTCATCATCGATGTTTGGCATATCTTTGAAGAAGTTTATCAACACTTCCCGACTTGGCACCAGCATTATCTCAGAAGACATCTCAACAGGATTCTTTCTACCGCAATGAAATAAAAGACAGGAGTTAGAACTTGTATGAAAGCATATGAGAAGTGTCGCCACACACGGCAAGACACAACTCACACAATGGCCATCCAAACATCATTCAAGTGCAGTATTGATCAAGCTTCGGTATAACTCAAGTTTTCAAGTCTCGGTATTGATTTCAAGTCCCAGACAAGTTTGGGCTGGGTATTGATTTCAAGTCCTGTACAATTTTTAAGTACGGTACAAGCCTCAAGTCCGGTATTGCTCAAGTCAAAAAATTTGGTATTGCTCAAGTCGCAAAGGTTTGGTGTTAATCACGACATAAGGTGGTATAATAGGCGCATACGGGGCAGGTTTGATCAAGCACATGGTCGACGTTTGAAGCATGTACACGTAGACCCACTTTCAACCGAAGCAGACACAACAAGCCCACGTTCGATCAAGCGGGCGCAGAACCCCACGAACGAAGCAGCGCAACAATCGATTAGGCACATCCCCACGATTGAACAAGCAGCGCAATGGCCCCTCGACCGAAGCAGTCATAGCAAGTTCGATCGAAGCAGGCAAGACCGACATCATGCTAGGGGAACACTTTTCTGGACGTCTCTTGAACGTGACATGCTCGAAGGACAGGACGACCCGTTGATGAGTGCCAAATAGTGCATATTTATACACCTTTTTATTGGCATTTTACTCATCTTTTGTGCTCATAAATCAGATATTATCTCAGATTCTGTGTTTTCTTTGTTTTCGAGAATAAATATTTGTATTAATTAATTTTGTGTTTTTAGGTAATAAATAAAGCTCGGAGAATCTGAGGAGCCAAGAGCGAAGAATTGGAGTCAAGTGCCCAAGGAGCAGAAAGCCGAAGCCCGCGCGCGAATTAGTTGCAAACCAACAAGGAAGACATGGGCTAGAGCTACCCACGACCCGGATCCGAGCCCGTCTCTTCTGAGACGTTGAGATTTCTTTCTCCCTCATCCAACGGTCGCTGCCTCCACTCGCATCATAGATCGCTGCTCCGTGCAACACCGGATCACACCAAAACCGTCTACATCCATGAGCCGTTCAGATTTCACTGCTCTTCATCCAACGCTCGGTGCAGCGTTCTCATCAAACAGATGATGCACTCGCTTCACGCGACAAGGAGACCCACACCCTATACCCTAATCGAACCAACCCATTTCTCTCCACCTCTCTCTTTCTTCTCCCCCTACCTCGCAACCTTACCATCCCCTCCCCCGACCATCTCCCCGCCACCGTCTCCCGCCGCAGACCACCTACACCACCAACTCCATCATCTCCCGACACAACACAACCACCTACTCCGCCACCCTCGTTTTGACTTGTCTCCACCGCAGCTTCTTCCTTAGAAGCTAGGGTTAAGACAATCGAAACTAGGGTTACAACAAATCAAGGGTATGATGTCTCAGAGCTAGAGGAGCAGAGGAAAGCTCGATTCACACGCGAATCAGAGTATGGGTTCAATTTATTTTCATTAAATTTCTATTTTAATATTAAATTAGGGTTTGGGAATTTTGGGTCAGTGCATGTATAAATAGAGAGTGAAGAACATGTTTTCAGACACGCCTGGATTAGCCAGAGTGTCACTTTAGTTGAATTTGTGTTTTAGTTATTTTGTAATGAGTTAATTTTAATCACTGGGTGTTTAATGAAACCCCCGAGTCTCATGTGAAGCATGTATGTTTAGAATGATTTTGTTTTGTTCTTACAGTATTAAGATTAGTAATTAGCCATGGAGTTTACAAACCTGTGATGAGTGGTACCGTAAGAAGACCACTCATACTAGGGGAGTTAACAAATTGAGTTGATGAATATCTAGCCAAGACCTTCAAGGGAAGGCACATGATCATAACTGAACTTGCATTGCCTTAGCATAGGAACAGGTGGTGGAAATAATCACCCTGGTCACTTTCCAATTTATCATTATCTCCTTTCCTTAGTTTAGGTTCACACACTACAATTTCCGGTCGTATCGACACAAACCTCGTAGTATACTTACTCATTTGAAGTCGGTTGAAGAAGCCTTAGATCACATATAAGAGCACACCCTCGTCTCTGTGGATCGACCCGTACTTGCCGCGTCTCCAATAGACGCCGTGCACTTGCGGTATAACCCGTAGGCCGTAAATTATAACCATCTTCCGGGCCTACCAAGTTTTTGGCGCCGCTGCCGGGGACTTGGCGAGTGCCTTGCTGATATTGGCTCGCTTTACTGATTTCCATCCTATCCCTGTATATATTCATTTACATTCTTTGCTTTGTAACACCTGTCTTAGTATAGTTTAGTTAAGCTTTATCTTTGAATTTTATTGTCAATACATACTCTGCATTATAGTCTAATTTCATCTACCATTTGCATCTTTGCATCTAGTGCATATTTCCTTGCATTGTAGTCTTGCATTATTAGTACAACTTTGTATAACTTAGATTTTCTTTTACTCTTGTAATTCCATTTATATCATGCTCTGTACCAGCCACGTATCTTAGTCACTTGTACCCTCATTTCCCCGTGATGGTCAAGTAACCAAGCTTATCACACTGCTGCGAGCCCATTTCAGTCCAAAAGACTTTCAAGCTTATGCCGATGACCTTGTTCATTAGCTTTGCCTTAACCCGCACATCCCGAGGAAAACTAAAATTCTTTATTGAGCTGCAGTGTACTTGCCGAGCTTGTTGTGTTCTTTGCCGTGCTTGGCCGAGCGGTTGAGCTGCTAAGCAAGCCTAAGAGGCCAAGGAAAAGCGCAGGGCCTGAGCATCCACTTTCGCTGAACCTAGTACGTGTGTGCTGCTGCGCCTGTGAGCAGCTGAGCCAACCCAAGGCAGGAAAGGAAAAGCTCAAGTGAGCTTAACTCGTGAATGCACCGTAATTGAACCTTGCAAAGTGCCCCGTGAGTGAGGTAAGTATGATTAAACTTCCCCCGTGAGCCATCACTTGTGTAAGCATGATTAAACCCCGAGATTACCCAAGTATTGCTCCACCACGTTAAGCATCACCTTGCAATGCTCGAGCCGAACTCCAGCCCTCCAAGTTGTGAGTTGAGCCGTGGTTGAGCTCGAATTATGCTCTAACTCTCCGGCCCCCGAAGTCGCGAGTTAAGCCATTGTCTATCCTGTGCTGTGCAAGCATTAGGCTGCAAGCACTAAGCTGTGCTTTGCCAATCTGTCGACTGGTGCGAGTTTGTGCTGATGAGCACTACTAGACTAAGCTGTGCTGTGCTTGTTCTTCTGTCGAACTGTGCATTCTCCAAAACATATGTGTGTGTGCTTAATCTGTGTGCTGAGCTACTTTTGTGAATTGTATCTAAGTTGTCTTTGTGAGATACTAAGTTTGTCTTTGTGTAGTTTCCGACAATAAGCACTTCCGGGTGCTTAGTCCTGTGAAAAAATCTGTCAATTTGTGCTAGTCTGTGTTACCCCGTGTGTGAATTTGCCTACATGTGAGCCGCTCTCGATCGTGCCAATCTCCGCCAATCCCCGGGTTGCCAACTCGCCGACCAAACTAAACCCCAAATTGGTGGGCTTTGCACATAACAATTGAGCCCAATAAACAAAATCGTGCATATGATCTCGAAACCCAACCCTTGGGCTCAACATAAACCGAACCTGCCGAGCCCATAGTCTCATGGGCCGATCAACACAACCTTGGGCTGCAACCAAACCGAGCCCAGTCTGCTGGTCAGTAACCCTTTTCACTGGCTGCACATGTTAACCTAACTTGGGCTTACACCAAAACTCACCCAACTCAATTCATTTCTGGGCTATACTTTTTCAAACACAACCTGGGCTGTACACACAACTGTCGGGCTTCCTACAAAACCAAACAACAAGCCCACAAAACCAAACATAAACCAAACCCAGGCTTCCCACATAAACCAAATGAAACCCAATAAACCAAACCAATCCCTTTAAAACCAAACTTAGTCCACTTCAATTGGGCTTTGAGTTCAATTTGAGTGCCAAATCATGTCGGGATATTGGTCCGCATCTGGGGATGGAACAAATAAATCCCTTAGAGAGCTTGCTTACGGGCACCTTTCACGGGATGAACACCCCACATACCATAGTGACTTTAGGGAACTTTATGGGCCTTCTCGGGGCCCCCGATCTCACATACCCTAATCATTATGATCACATACATCATCCACCACAAGGTTGAAAATGAACAATTTTCTCATACCCAGTCATCACTTTTAGATCAATTAGAGGCTCGACTATCTCGCTTTAGATAGGCAACCGCTTTAGAAAGGCAATCTGCCGAATCTAGTTTTTCTAGGCAATATGAAACGCATGCTTGCACCTTATGTGGTGGCCTAGACCACCCCGCTGAGAAATCGTTATATTTTGCATGCTTTTAGACAGTCTAGGGAAAACCATGATAAACCAATGTACGAAGTGTCTAGAAGTGACTATTGGGACCATAATCAACTTCGCACACATGCATCATTCACCACGGTGGGGAGATGAACAATTTTATACTCCCCAACTCCTAGTTTGCAACCAATAATGGAAACACTCATGGAGGAAAAGGCTAGGCTTGAAATGAATGCAATGCATGACCATCCACATAGCAACATGTCGAGCATCCCTTCTCTAGTGAACCTTTTGTACAACCATACACCGAATATGAACCTAATCTAGAGGTAAATGAGTACACTAGAAATGCTACAATTTTGAATGGAGAGATGAATTTTTTGCTATGATGATGATGAATATGATATGTTAGAAGAGCATGTGCATGCCGAAAATATGATGGAATCTTTTGGTTCGAGACGTTAGGCGTCTCTTACGTGGAACCCTATGAATGATACTTCTTCTAACATTCATAAATGTGATCTTAACTATGAGCTCAGTTTTGTGAAATTCTTCAGTGAATGTGAGCATGCTTCACAACTTGTTTGTGACTTAAGAAATGATGAATCTTCTGTTGACACTAATGTTCTTTTGGATCATAATATTATTTCTGTGTCTGATTCCCTGCCCATGTCACAATATGTTGCCTCCTCTGATGAATTTGACATGGAAATTGATGAATTGCCCTGTGAAAATGACCATGATTTACCCTCTTTTGACTTTAGGAAAGTGTGTGATGGTACAAATGATTTTAAAAATGAAAACAACCTAGATGTACCTAACCTCTCTCCTGAGTCACAAATTGAAACTCCTTCACCCAACCTAGGTGTAGTTTGTCACAAAATTGCAATACCAACTTTTCTGAAAATGCCTAACTTAGGCCTAGAACTTTGTGCTTCCCAAGTCCTCTTGGACTATTTTGCATCAAAGTATAACACTCTTAAGGAGCCACAGTTGGAATATGTATGTCTGCCTGTAATTAGTAAAACTCATTTTGAGTTAGACCTTTTGCATGATGTACCTTTAAAATTGCAAGACTCTGTGCTTTCAAACACACCCGTTCACAAGTTTAGGTTTGGGGGAAACTCATTCACATACACGTCTTACGTGCACTCTCATATTATATTTGTGTAAGGCTGTTAATGTGTGTACATATTTTCTATTGGGTTGATCCTCAACTCTTTAGATTGTTAGTGTATGGTGAATTTTCTTTGTATATATCCAGTAGGACTTGTTAAAATTTTTCTTTTCTTGATTCGGTTGAGTCTTCTTGCACATATATTATGCTAATCCGATATGATCTCCGTTGAGAATATTGGATTTTGCCTTGATTAATGAAGCTCAACCATGCTCCCGCCGACATCCGGTAATCTCTTCCCTTTTTATCTTATCAGCATAGTTCTCGTGGTACGTGACTGTTCAAATTTTTCCTATCTGTGACACATTGAGGACAATGTTTGATTTAGGTTTGGGGGTGCATTTGCATTTAGAGTTTTTAGTTTTTATTTTGCATTTAGAGTTTTTAGTCTTTTATTTTACCTTTTATTTGCATTTAGAGTTTTTAGTCTTTTATTTTACCTTTTATTTTCAAAAAAAAAAAAAAAAAAAAAAATCAAAAATTCAAAAAAACTCTTTTTGTAAAAACCTCCAACTTTTAGAGATTTTAGAGTCACTAGCATGCTTTTAGCTATGTTTACATAGAGATTCTGACCGAAATAACAGAAATTGGAAGTACCGGAGAACACAATCGGGTTTCTTAGTTGATTAGAGCGTTAAAGTTGGATTTAACCATCTGGGAGGGCTTAATTAGGTGCTGTTTAGATATTCGGTAGTAGAATTGTGATCACCCATAGTGGAGACTACCCATTTTACATCAAGTGAGGCACCAACCTTCAAATTTTTGCAACTTTCTAGAAAAAGTCATTAGAGTGTGTGTCACCTTACGTAAATTCCGGGTAGGAATGGTGAGCTACCCAACTTCGCACCAATTTCCAAGACTACTTTTGATCTCTTGAGTGCTAGTTTTTGTCAATCATGAGGGTGACGTCTAAAGATGAAAACTCCTTCTAAATACCGATTTGTAGTTAGCATCATTCTCTCTCTCAATCAGCAAGACCCATAGAAACACATCATCACAAAGAACCTGTTAAGAAGCAGAATATTGAAAGAAAAAGTTGAGATAGTCCAAGGTTTATGTGCAACAAAGAAAAGAAAATAGGATGAGAATTAATAAAATTTATAAAATCAAGACAATACAAGTTGTGGAAAAATTGAGTGATAAAGTCCTTTGTCCATGGAGTTAGTTGTTTCACTATTTGTATTTGTATTTTTATTTTCACTTATTATTAAAAAAATCAAAAAAAATCAAAAAAAAATAAAAAAAATCAAAAAAAATAAAAAAAAATAAAAAAAAATAAAAAATTGTAGTTTATTTTCTTATTTTTGCTACCACCATGGTAAAGAAGAATTTAAAAAGAAAAATCCAAACAACAAGGAAATTTGTGTAAAAAAAGTTAAAAATTGTCAAGTTTTGTGAAGTTTAGAAGTTCATCATCAACATTTGAAGACCGAAGACCGAAGATTGAAGACGTTTCTATGGTTTCTTATGAGAGAGTGATATTAATTGCTGATCGGGTGAGAAGTGAGTGAGTACTCCCACCCCTTGCTAATGGTTGATTTTCCTTTCTTAGAGATCATTAGAAAAAGATTCTTTTTGTCCACACTTTTGTGGAGTCTCCAGATTTTACTTCGGAAGGTTATCCTTCTTACCTACAACGTGTGCGGGATTTCTCTCTTTACTCCCGCTCGCACACATGAGAGACTAAAAGCGATCTTTTTGAGTGCAATTATCATAAAACCCTAATGGTGAGGCGTAAGTCGAGGCTTATGATCACAATCGAATCCGAATTCTTTCATATGGTATGGTTACTTCTCGCTCAAAGACTTAAGGATGAGAATGCGTTCTTCGATAGTTCTAACTCTCGTTACTAGCATGCGAAACTCTATGTCCTCATAGCTTCTTGGAGGCTTGAGACTCTTTACACTCGAAGTTGGAGAAGGTTTTGTGGGTACACCTCCAGTAAACCCTCACGAGACTACAACTCGTCCACTAGGGACACCTAGGGGTTTAAAGGCTTAGTGCATACGCTAAATGCATTCGAGAGACTGCGATGTGGGTATAGTTAGGATTTCTTCATTTCTGTTTCACTTGAGGACAAGTAAAATTCGAGTTTGGGGGTATTTGATGAGTGCCAAATAGTGCATATTTGTACACCTTTTTATTGGCATTTTACTCATCTTTTGTGCTCATAAATCAGATATTATCTCAGATTCTGTGTTTTCTTTGTTTTCGAGAATAAATATTTGTATTAATTAATTTTGTGTTTTTAGGTAATAAATAAAGCTCGGAGAATCTGAGGAGCCAACAGCGAAGAATTGGAGTCAAGTGCCCAAGGAGCAGAAAGCCGAAGCCCGCGCGCGAATTAGTTGCAAACCAACAAGGAAGACATGGGCTAGAGCTACCCACGACCCGGATCCGAGCCCGTCTCTTCTGAGACGTTGAGATTTCTTTCTCCCTCATCCAACGGTCGCTGCCTCCACTCGCATCATAGATCGCTGCTCCGTGCAACACCGGATCACACCAAAACCGTCTACATCCATGAGCCGTTCAGATTTCACTGCTCTTCATCCAACGCTCAGTGCAGCGTTCTCATCAAACAGCGATGCACCTGCTTCACAGCAAGGAGACCCACACCCTATACCCTAATCGAACCAACCCATTTCTCTCCACCTATCTCTTTCTTCTCCCCTACCTCTCGCAACTTTACCATCCCCTCCCCCCGACCATCTCCTCGCCACCGTCTCCCGCCGCAGCCCACCTACACCACCAACTCCATCATCTCCCGACACAACACAACTACCTACTTCCGCCACCCTCGTTTTGACTTGTCTCCATCGCAGCTTCTTCCTTAGAAGCTAGGGTTAAGACAATCGAAACTAGGGTTACAACAAATCAAGGGTAGGATGTCTCGAGCTAGAGGAGCAGAGGAAAGCTCGATTCACACGCGAATCAGAGTATGGGTTCAATTTATTTTCATTAAATTTCTATTTTAATATTAAATTAGGGTTTGGGAATTTTGGGTCAGTGCATGTATAAATAGAGAGTGAAGAACATGTTTTCAGACACGCCTGGATTAGCCAGAGTGTCACTTTAGTTGAATTTGTGTTTTAGTTATTTTGTAATGAGTTAATTTTAATCACCAGGGTGTTTAATGAAACCCCTGAGTCTCATGTGAAGCATGTATGTTTAGAATGATTTTGTTTTGTTCTTTACAAAGTATTAAGATTAGTAATTAGCCATGGAGTTTACAAACCTGTGATGAGTGGTACTGTAAGAAGACCACTCATACTAGGGGGGAGTTAACAAATTGAGTTGATGAATATCTAGCCAAGACCTTCAAGGGAAGGCACATGATCATAACTGAACTTGCATTGCCTTAGCATAGGAACAGGTGGTGGAAATAATCACCCTGGTCACTTTCCAATTTATCATTATCTCCTTTCCTTAGTTTAGGTTCACACACTACAATTTCCAGTCGTATCGACACAAACCTCAGTAATATACTTACTCATTTGAAGTCAGTTGAAGAAGCCTTAGATCACATATAAGAGCACACCCTCGTCTCTGTGGATCGACCCGTACTTGCCGCGTCTCCAATAGACGCCGTGCACTTGCGGTATAACCCGTAGGCCGTAAATTATAACCATCTTCCGGGCCTACCACCCGTCTCTCCTGGTAACATCTAACATTGTCTCATAAGTTTTATCTTTAATTTGTCACCATCTCATGCCTACCACACAATAGTGTAACCATTGTGTGCTAGGCGAGGGACTTAATGTTGATGGTGGATTTTCGTTCAAGGTTGAGTTTGTAAAAAACCGAGGAAAAATCATGCGTGACATCTTGTAAAAGATAAAGCCATTTATAAGTGTTGGATACTCCTCACTTAATTGACCTTGTATTTCGTACTCATTATCGGTGTGGCATGATGACCGAGTGTTACTCTTATAGAGTAACACGAACCTCCAAGCACTATAATGAATCATTATCGGTGTGGCATGAGACCGAGTGTTACTCATACGAGTAACACGAACCTCCAAGCACTATAATGAAACCATGTACGAAATACCCGTACGTGCTGATTCTCGGTGTGTTATACTAGCCCGAGCCCTCTCGGTGTGTTATACTATCCCGATTGAGCCCCTCTCGGTGTGTTATACTAGCCCGATTGAGCATCCGGACTTGATCGTATCGGATCTCCGGATATGATTCGATCGCAATCATCCAACTCCACAAGCATGATTGGATGACCACAGATCAATTCCATCACCCTAAGCATGGTATGGAATACCCACGGCCTTAGCTTGCCGGATATGATTCGATCGCGGTCATCCAACTCCACAAGCATGATTGGATGACCACGGATCAATTCCATCACCCCAGCGGTATGGAATACACACGGCCCGACCCCGCATGGTCGACCATTGGCCTTTGCTTGCCACGAAACCGTCCATACCAAGCATTATGGCCGGAAAACCCTAAATTAGGGTTTGCGGCATATTACATGTGCCGCAAAACGGTCTCAACCATCCATCTTCGCGGTATAGATGGAGGGTGTAGATGCAGAACTCAAAGGGCCCGGAGCATGTCGACACAATCACCATGTGACCGCCTACACACTTGACCAATCGGTCAAAACCAACCATGGTTGGTTACAACACATTCGTCCGCTGAAATAGCATGGTCGCGGCTTTGAAAGCCAAAATTAGGTTCAAGCCATCACGCGCGTCCATCTTCTCCGGCACGAATGGAGGGTCAGCAGATTAGATTAAGCAGTCCGGTCATACCAGCATGACCACCGTGGGCCCATCTACCTCTTCATGCGGTCGGCCAAGGCATATCACGCCCGGCCAATCCAAAACGCCCGCTCAAACATGCATGGATACACTTCCCAAATTGCAAATCGATCTCGACCACTCAACTTCACCGGACGAATTGGGTGGCTTAGATCACGTTTTCATGGGACGGTGAGACATGGGCGTGAACATCGACCTACCATCTTCACGCCAAACCAACCGGCCGGACCGACCAAGCTAGGTCGTCTTGGAAAACGCGCTAGAGAAAAGAATATGGCGCGCGGCTTCTTGCGGTATCAAACTCTTATCGCAAAAATCGATCTCGACCACTCCTCTTTGCCGGTCAAATTGAGTGGCCGGATCGCGCTTTCGTGAGGGGAACGCAATATGTGCACCTACATCATCATGCCGTCTACACGCATGTATGGTCGGTCCTCTCCAAAATCCTTCCCATACTTGGTTTTGACCAAGTCAAGAGTGATGCTTGCGCACCTCTTCAAAAACCTAATATTCATTAACGGTCGCAGATGAGTGTCTCAAAGCTCATCTCATCCGTCCAACTTCACAAGCTTGGTTATACAACCACGGTCAGAGTCAATTTGTCGAAGGCGTCATTACCCATCGCCTTACCACACCACAATGCACACGCATAAAATACACACGATACTTTACAAGTATCAACTTCCTCAATAACGCAGGTTATTCAATCCAAAGATTACATGCTACCTTTCGTGGATCCACGATCCACATTCAGGACATCAATCATGTCACAAACCGGGGGGATACATCTTTGGGTTATTGGTCCGGCGGATCGCTGTGCGTGCAACGCGCCATCACAAGAACGTGTTAGGAAGTCATGGGCGGTTAGAGATGAACAGAGAAGTGGGCAAGACCGGTCGTGTATCACCGACACACAACTCCACTACTCCATCATTCCACTACCTCCACTTCCCACGAGAAACGTGAATGAGGCTCAATGACTTGTATAAATAGGTTCTCCGCCTATTTCAAATAGGAGACAGAACAACACAAGTTCAATCGTGAGAAACCAAGTGTTAATACAAAAACCGTATTCAAACACTTCGAGCACACTTGCATCAACCGTAAGCTTGCTCATCTTTCGTTACAAGTCATAAGCAAGCCAACACCTTCACAATCTCAACACCTTCTTCGCTTCCCTCCCTAAGATCAACCCCATCTCCTTCACTTTGTGACCAAAACAAGTCTGGAACGGCCATTTCTTGGTTTTAGGCGGACTTGCAGCATTGATCTCTCGAATATACAAGCACTCACCGCTGCAAAGCTGCATTTGTTGAAGGTTTAGATTCATTCATCATCCACACCCCAAATTACCAAATTCTCATAGAGTAGTTTTCACCCAT